>CAUYLG010031874.1:0-17633 GCA_963573385.1 Cacajao melanocephalus | reverse complement strand
AGCCTTGCTCTCTCACCTCTGAGAGCAGGAGAGGGGCTGGAGACTGAGTTCAATCACCAATGGCCAATGATTTAATCAATCATGTTTACTTTCTGAAACTGCCATAAAAATCCCTACACGATGGGGCTTGGAGAGCGTCTCTAATTTTTTTAAATTTAATTTTTCTCCAATTTTTTTTAAATTTTAAAAAGAACCTTCCCCTCCCGGGTTCCAGCAATTCTCCTACCTCAGCCTCCCAAGCAGCTGGGACAATAGGCACACGCCACCACGCCCGGCTAATTTTTGTGTTTTTAGTAGAGATGGGGTTTCACCATGTTGGTCAGGCTGGTCTCGAACTCCTGACCTAAGGTGATCTGCCCACCTCGGCCTCCTAGAGTGCTAAGATTAGAAACATGAGCCACTGCACCCAGCCACCAGCTTATTTATTAAAGAACTTGAATTTACTTAATGTGACTTATGTAAATATTTAATAATTTATGCTTGAAAAATGCTTGAGTTACATAATTTTATTTTGGATGAGGTTTCACTCTTGTTGCCCAGGCTGGAGTGCATGGTGCCATCTCAGTCACCACAACCTCTGCCTCCTGGGTTCAAGTGATTCTCTTGCCTCAGCCTCCTAAGTAGCTGGGATTACAGGCATGCACCACCATGCCCAGCTAATTTTGTATTGTTGTGTTGTTTGTATTGTCAGGCTGATCTCAAACTCTCAACCTCAGGTGATTGGCCCGCCTTGGCCTCCCAAATGTTGGGAGTATGGGCGTGAGCCACCACGCCGGGCCAATTTTTCTTTTTCTTTTATTTGAGACAGAGTCTCACTCTGTTGCTGAGACTGGAGTACAGTGGCGCAATCTTGGCTCACTGCAGCCTCTGCCTCCTGAGTTCAAGTGATTCTTCCGAGTAACTATGATTACAGGCATGTGCCATCACACCTGGCCTCAGCCTCCCAGGTTCAAGTAATTCTCCTGCCTCAGCCTCCCGAGTAGCTGGGATAACAGGCGCCCACCACCATGCCCAGCTAATTTTTGTATTTTTAGTAGACATGGGCTTTCACCATGTTGGCCAGGATGGTCTCGAACTCCTGACCTCAGGTGATTTGCCCCCCGTCCCCTGTCTTGGCCTCCAGAGTCCTGGGATTACAGGCTTGAGCCACCTTGCCCAGCCACTTTGATTTTTAAAAGGTATTTTTTATTTGCTGGGTGCAGTGGCTCACGCCTGTAATCCTCACATCAGATTGATTCCCCAAACATTTACTGAACATCTATTCCCTGACAGGATTATGCTAGGAAACAGGGAGAATGAAATAAACAGCTGTTGTTTGTGAATATTCTTTGGAGAATGTTGGGTTCAAGGACCTCGAGCAAGTTACTTGCTTCTCGATATTTTAGTTTCCTCATCTGTAAAATGTGACTGTGAAACGGCCCACCCTGAAGGGTTGTGGTAAAGTCTAAGTGAGTTAATACATCAAAATACTCAGTAGGATGTTGGGCATATATTAAGTACCTAATAAATGTTAGTCAATATTGTTATTATTTTTAAAATTCTCATTATTTGTTATGGCCTAAATGTTTGTGTCATGCCAAATTTATATATATATATATATATATTTTTTTTTTTTTTTTTTTTTTTTTGAGACAAAGTTTCACTCTGTTACCCAGACTGGAGTTCAGTGGCATGATCTCAGCTCACTGCAACCTCTGCCTCCTGGGTTCAAGCAATTCTCGTGCCTCCTGGGTTCAAGCAATTCTCATGCCTCAGCCTCCTGAATAGCTGGGATTACAAGTGTGTGCCACCACTCCTGGCTAATTTTTTTTCGTGTTATTAGTAAAGATAGGGTTTCGTTACATTGGCCAGGCTGGTCTTGAACTCCTGACCTCAGGTGATCTGCCCGCCTTGGCCTCCCAAAATGCTGGGATTACAGGTGTGAGCCACCGTGCCCAGCCTCTAATGCAATATTATTAAGAGGTGGAAGCTTTTGGAAGTTATTAGGTCATGAGGCAGAGCCCTCATCTATGGGATTCATGCTTTTATGAAAGAGGCCTGAAGGAGCTTGTTTGCCCCCACTGTTATATGAGTACACAGCCAGAAGGCACCATCTTTGAAGCAGAGTGTGGCCCTCACCAGCCACTGACTCTGCTCCACTTTGATCTTGGACTTCCCAGCCTCCAGAACTATGAGGAATACATTTCTGTTGTTTATAAATTGCCCAGTCTAAGGTATTTTGTTATAGCAGCCTGAATGCACTAAGACATTATTATGACAACTGCTACCACAGTGAGATGGAACTTAGAGAGTAATGGGGAAAACAAGCAATTATAATAGAGTAGTAGGTACTAATATACCTGGAAGCCAAGGTGCTATGGGAATATTCTGAAAGGGGACCCCTGTGCAGGATTGGGGTTATTGAGGGTTTCCTAAAGAAAACAATGGCTTAGCTGAGAACAAGAAATGATTAAGACATTTCCAGGTATGGGAGGGACTGTGTATTAGTCTATTTTCATGCTGCTGTTAAAGATATACCCGAGACTGGCTGGGCGCGGTGGCTCACGCCTGTAATCCCAGCACTTTGAGAGGCTGATGTGGGCAGATCACCTGAGGTCGGGGATTTGAGACCAGCCTGACAAACATGGAGAAACCTTGTCTCTACTAAAAATACAAAATTAGCCGGGTGTGGTGGTGGCACATGCCTGTAATCCCAGCAGGAGAATCACTTGAACCCAGGAGGCGGAGGTTGTGGTGAGCTGAGATCACGCCATTGCACTCCAGCCTGGGAAACAAAAGTGAAACTCTGTCTCAAAAAAAAAAAAAAAAAAAAAAAAAAGATATACCCGAGACTGGGTAAATTTCAAAGAAACAGGTTTAATGGACTCAGTTCCACATGCCTGGGGAGGCCTTACAATTACGGCAGAAGGCAAAAGTCATGTCTTATATGACAGCAGGCAAGAGAGAGAATGAGAGTCAAGTGAAAGGGGTTTCCCCTCATAAAAGCATCAGATCTCATGAGACTTATTCACTACCACAAGAACAGTATGGGGGAAACCCCCCATAATTAAATTATCCCCCACCGGGTACCTCCCACAACTCATGGAAATTATGGGAGCTACAATTCAAAATGAGAGTTGGTTGGGGACACAGCCAAGCCATATCAGACTGTGAGAAGGAACATGCGAGGCAGAGGGACTAGCAATGTACAGTCTGCAGGTGAGAGAGGAATGGATTGGTGGAGAAGCTGTGGGGTGAGGTCATCCAAGCCTGATAAGCCATAATAAGGAGTTTGGATTTGATCTAAAGATGAAGTCACAGATCTGCCCTTCAGTAGCTCCGAGTTAAGCAGGAGAGGTAGACATAAAACAGATCATTTATTAAGTATGTCATAGTTTAATATAATGTGAGAAGACAGAGGAGAGGCCCCAAACCCTGACTATGGCAGAGAAAGGGTTCTGGCAAAAGCCAAGATGAAATGCCCAGATCATCTCGGACAGGTGTCACAAGGGAACACTTCCTCTTCCCAAGCATGTCATCTTGCCTCTTCCCAGGTTCTTTTGGTGTAACATCATCCTCCACCAAGTCAGAAACCTTAATGTGGTCCCCCACGCTGCTTTCTCCCTCAGCCCTCCCTCACATTCAACCAATAGCCAAGTCCCACTGAGTTGCTGCCTCTAACTCTGTCACTCCCAATTTCCCTATGCAAGGGCTTCAGCATCTGATCAAGGGATAATTTCAGCAACTGGGTCTGTCTATTTGGTTTTGCCATGATCAAACTCCCTTTCCACATTGTGACTGCCAGAGTGTCTTCCAGCACTTCCAACATGTCGATCCAGTCATTTCTCTCTCAGGCAAAACTATTTAGTTCCACAGCATCTTGATGTGTCTAAATTCCTACCCATCCATAGATCTACTGAGAGTTAAGAATGAATATGGGTAAAATACCTTCACCTCCTTTGGGAAATTGTAAAAGAGCTGTTTTTAATCCTATCTCTAGTATTAAAGATATATCAGTATCTTTTTCCTATGTGTAATTTCACTAAACCTGAACTATTCTTTCTTGAACAACCTGAATTAAGGTTGGAAGGTGTGTCTAGACCTTTCAGTAGTAGGAATTAAGAAAATAAAAATATATAAATATAAATTCTTACCTTCCTTATTTGTTTTCCCAGGATAAGCTATAAATGCTTAAATGCTAAATTTATATGGTTAATATAAATGCTAAATTTATATGGTTAATAATTTTATATGGTTAATGGGAAGGAAGGTTATTTCATGATGGAATCCTCCATATACACTGACTTCTTAGCCTGAATAATGTAAGATTTCAGCATTTTCCCTCTTCTTTGTTCTCTAAGGTGGTTCCTTTCTACTTTTTCTTTTTCTTTTAAGGGTCAGACTTATTAGGTGCTAACATAAATAAAATTTACCCCTGTACAGTACATAATTCATTAAATATTGTTGATTGTCTACAGTCATGTAACTGCTGTCTTTGTCAAGATATAGAATACTTCTATCAACTCTAAAAATCCTCTCATGAATCTTTGCAGTCATGAGAATCTCCTCACCCACCCCAATTTTCTAGCAATAGCTGATCTGTTTTCCAGAATGTAATATTAATGGCATCATATAAAATACAGCCTTTTGTTCCTGGTTGCTAATAACACATTGGTTTTTAGAATAATTCATATTGTTGTATGTATCAGCAGTTTGTTCTTTTTCATTGCTATTATTCCATGGTCTGACTGTAGTGGAATTTGTTTATCCATTTTCTTGTTGATGGACACTTGGGCTGTTTCTAGTGTTTAGCTATTATGAATAAAACTGTAATTGTAATGTGAATATAGGTCTTTGTGTAGACATATGAATTAATTTCTCTTGTATAAATCCATGAGAGTGGTATTGCTCGATCATATAGTAAATGTGTATTTAATTTTATAAAAACTGCCAAACTGTTTTAAAGTCGTTTTATCATTTTTCATTCCCACCATCAATGTAAGAGAGTTTCAGTTGCTCCACATGCTTGTCAATGTTTGATAATGTCACTCCTTGTAATTTTACATATTCTAGTAGGTGTATAATGGTACTCTGTCATATACTAATTTACATTCTCCTAAATTCAAATTAGCATCTTTCAATGAACAAATTTTTCATTAATATGTATTTGTTGGTGAAAGTGTCTGTTTAAATGTTTTGATTATTTTTAGTTCAATTTAAAAAATATTTTTATTATTGAACTGTCAAAGATCTTTATATATTCTGGATACAAGTTATCAGATATAGAATTTTCTAAAATTTTTCTGTCTGTGGCTTTAAATTTTTTTCTTAATATTATCTTTTTGCCCAGGCATGGTAATGCCAGCACTTTGGGAGGCCGAGGTGGGTGGATCACTTGAAGTCAGGAGTTTGAGACCAGCCTGGTCAACATGGTGAAACCCCATTTCTATGAAAACTACAAAAATTAGCGCATGCCTGTAATCCCAGATACTCTGGAGGCTGAAGCAGGAGAATCACTTGAACTCAGGAGATGGAGGTTGCAGTGAGCAGAGATTGTGCCATTGCACTCCAGCCTGGCCAACAGAGTGAGACCCTATCTTAAAGAAAAAAGAAAGAAATGAAAAAAATTTATCTTTTTATAGCAGCTTTATTGAGATATATTCATATGACATCTTTTGAAGAGCTAAACATTTTAATTTTGATGAGATCCAATGTATCAAATTTTTCTTATATGGTTTGAGATGTTTGTGTCCTTTCTGAGAAAGCTTTGCCTAACTCAAGCTAATATAATTTTATCCTATGCTTTCTCAGAAGTTTTATAATTTTGGCTTACATGTAGGTCTATAATCCATTTCAAATTAATTTTCTTATATGGTATGAAGTAATGGTCAAGGTTCATTTGTTTTGATGTATGAATGTCCAATTGTTATAGCACCATTTGTTGAAGAGCTATCCTTTCTCCATTGAATTACCTTGGCACTTTTGTTGAAAACCAATTGACTCTATATTTGTGGGTCTATTTCTGCACTCCTTTGTCTTTTCCTTTGGTCTATATGTCTGTTCTTAC
The DNA here is from genome assembly GCA_963573385.1 of Cacajao melanocephalus. NCBI lineage: Eukaryota > Metazoa > Chordata > Mammalia > Primates > Pitheciidae > Cacajao > Cacajao melanocephalus. The sequence goes on along the minus strand of CAUYLG010031874.1, from coordinate 11,587 downwards.
ACCAGTATTGCACTGTCTTGATTCCTGTAGCTTTAGAATAAATCTTAAAATCAAATAGTGTGACTCTTCCAACTTTGTTATTCTTTTTCAAAATCATCTTTAGGTTCTTTGCATTTTTATATAACTTGTTAATTTCTACTCCCAAAAAAGGCTATTGAGGTTTTGTTTAGGTTATGTTCAATCTACAGACTAATCTGGGGATAACTGACATTTTAGCAATATTGACTATTTCCAGCCATGAGAATAGTCTGTCTCTTTATTTATTCTACCATAATTTCTCTCAGTATTTAATAACATTATTTCAATGTACAGGACTTACATCACTAAGTATTTCATGTTTTAAAAACCATTATAAATTGTATTTTTAACATTTTAAATTTCCTATTATTTCTTGCTAATAAATAGAAAAACTACTTTTCATATTGACCTCATATCTTGAAACCTAGCTAAATTTACATATTTTATTTTTCTAGCACTGGCTAGAACCTTAGGGGGGAAGCATTTGATTTTTTACCATTAAAAATGATGCTAACTGTAGGTTGTTTATAAATAAGATGTATCAGATTGAAGAAGTTTCTTTCTATTCCTAGTTTGCTGAAATTTTTTATGATGGATATACGTTGAATTTTATAAACACTTTTTTGCATGTATTGAGATAATTATATAATTGTACTATTTTAGTCCATTGAGATCAAGAGTTTTACTGATTGATTTTGAATGTTGAACTAGCCTTGTCTTCCTAGAATATGCTAATATTTTGTGACTATGTTCATGAGAGATCTGGCTGCTAGCATCATGACAACAGAATCAAATTCACACATAACAATATTAACCTTAAATGTAAATTGGCTAGATGTCCCAATTAAAAGAAATAGAATGGCAAGCCAGATAAAGAGTCAGTGTGCTGTATTCAAGAGACACATCTCATGTGCAAGGACACTCTTAGGCTCAAAATAAAGGAATGGAGGAAAATTTACCAAGAAATGGAAAGCAGAAAAAAGCAGGGGTTGCAATCTTAGTTTCTGACAAAACAGAATTCAAACCAACAAAGATCACAAAAGACAAAGAAGGGCACTACATAGTGGTAAAGGGCTCAATTCAATGAGAAGAGCTAACTACCCTAAATATATATGCACCCAATACAGGAGCAACTAGATTCATAAAACAAATTCTTAGAGACCGACAAAGAGACTCAGACTCCCACACAATAATGGTGGGAAACTTTAACACCCCTCTGTCAATATTAGACAGATCATCGAGACAGAAAATTTAAAAAGGTATTCAGGACTTGAATTCAGCTCTGTACCAAGTGGACCTGATAGATATCTACAGAACTCTTCACCCAAAAACAACTAATATATATTCTTCTCAGTGCCACATGGCACTTACTCTAAAATTGATCACATAATTGGAAGTAAAACACTTTTCAGCAAATGCAAAATAATTGAAATCATAATGAACAGTCTCTCAGACCACAACACAATCAAATTAGAACTCAAGATTAAGAAACCCACTCAAAACCACACAACTATATGCAAATTGAACAACCTGCTCCTTAATGATTCCTGGGTAAATAATGAAATTAAGGCAGAAATGAAGAAGTTCTTTGAAACCAATGTGAACAAAGAGACAAATACACCCCAGAATCTCTGGAATGCAGCAAAAGCAGTGTCAAGAGGGAAATTCATAGCACAAAAATGCCCAAATCAAAAAGCTAGAAGGATCTCAAATCTACATCCTAACATCACAACAAAAAGAACCAGAGAATCAAGAACTAACAAAGTCCAAAGCTAGCAGAAGACAAGAAATAACCAAGATTGGAGCAGAACTGAAGGAGAGAGAGACACAAAAAAACCTCCAAAACTCAAGGAATCCAGAAGCTGGGTTTTTGAAAAAATTGATAAAATAAATAGACTGCCAGGTAGACTAATATAAGAAGAAAAGAGAGTAAAGTCAAATAGACACAATAAAAAATGATAAAGGGGATATTACCACTGACCTCACAAAATACAGCCATCAGAGAATACTGTAAACACCTCTATGCAAATAAACTAGAAAATCTAGAAGAAATTGACAAATTCTTGGATACATACACCCTCCCAAGACTGAACCAGGAAGAAGCTGAATACCTGAATAGACTGACAAGTTCTGAAATTGAGGCAGTAATAAATAGCCTACCAACCAAAAAAAAAAAAAAAAAAGCCCATGACCAGATGGATTTACACTGAATTCTACCAGAGGTACAAAGAGGAGGTGGTAGCATTTCTTCTGAAACTATTCCAGAAAATTGAAAAGGAGGGAATCCTCCCTAACTCATTTTATGAGGCCAGCATCATCCTGATACCAAAACTTGGCAAAGATATAACAAATAAAGAAAACTTCTGGCCAATATCCCTGATGAACACTGATGCAAAAATCCTCAAAAAAATATTGGCAAACCAAATCCAGCAGCACATCAAAAAGCTTATCCACCACAATGAAGTTGGCTTCATCCCGGGATGCAAGGCTGGTTCAACATATACAAATCAATAAACATAATTCATCATATAAACAGAACTAAAGGCAAAAACCACATGATTATCTCAACAGATACAGGAACGGATTTTGATAAAATTCAACATCCCTTTATGTTAAAAACTCTCAATAAACTAGGTATTGATGGAATATACCTCAAAATAATAAGAGCCATTTATGACAAACTCAAAGCCAATATCATACTGAATGTATAAAAGCTGGAAGCATTCCCCTTGACAACCAGCACAAGAAAAAGACACCCTCTCTCACAATTCCTATTCAAGATAGTATTGGAAGTTCTGGTCAGGACAGTCAGGCAAGAGAAAGAAATAAAAGGTGTTCAAATTGAAAAAGAGGAAGTCAAACTATCTCTTTTTGCACATGACATGAGTCTATATCTAGATAACCCTATCATCTCAGCCCAAAAGCTTCCTAAGCTGATAAGCAACTTCAGCAATCTCAGGATACAAAATCAATGTGCAAAAATCACTAGCATTCCTATACACCAACAATAGACAACAGAGAGCCAAATCATGAATGAACTCCCATTCACAATTGCTACAAAGAGAATAAAACCCCTGGGAGTACAGCTAATAAGTAAAGTGAAGGACCTCTTCAAGGAGAACTACAAACCACTGTTCAAGGAAATCATTTTACAAACAAATGTAAAAACACTCCATACTCATGGAGAGGAAGAATCAATATTGTAAAATGGCCATAATGCCAAAAGTAATTTATAGATTCAATGCTATTCCCATTAAACTACCATTGACATTGTTCACAGAGTTAGAAAAAAACTACTTTAAAATTCATATGGAACCAAAAAATAAGCCTGTATAGCCAAGAGAATCTTAAGCAAAAAGAGCAAAGCTGGAAGCAAAATGCTACCCAACTTCAAGCTATACTACAAGACTACAGTAACCAAAATAGCATGTACTAGTGCAAAAACAGACACATAGACCAATAGAAAGGAATAAAGAACTCAGAAATAAGACTGCACATCTACAAGCACCCCATCTTCACCAAACCTGGCAAAAACAAGCATTGGGGAAATGATTCCCTATTTAATAAATGGTTCTGGGAGAACTGGCTAGCCATATGCAGAAAACTGAAACTGAATCCCTTCCTTACACCTTACATAAAATTAACTCAAGATGGATGAAAGACTTAAATGTAATACCCAAAACTATAAGAACTCTAGAAGAAAATCTTGTCAATACCATTTAGGACATAGCCATGGGCAAAGATTTTATGACAAAAACATCAAGAGCAATTGCAACAAAAGCAAAAATTGACAAGATCTAATTAAACTAAAGAGCTTCTGCACAGCAAAAGAAACTATCATCAGAGTGAACAGAAAACCTATAGAATGGGAGAAAAATTTTTGCAATCTATCCATCTGACAAAGACCTAATATCCAGAATCTACAAGGAACTTAAACAAATTTACAAGAAAAAAACCTAAACAACTCCATTAAAAAGTGGGCAAAGAACATGAACAGACACTTCTCAAAAGAAGACACTTATGCAACCAACAAACATATGGAAAAAAGCTCAGCATCACTGATCATTAGAGAAATGAAAATCAAAACCACAATGAGATACCATCTCATGCTTTTTTCCATATGTTTGTTGGTTGCATAAGTGACAGAGCGGTACTCCGTCTCCTAACAACAACAACAACAACAACAACAACAACAACAACAAAACAAAAGAAAATGTGGTACATATACAGCATGGAATACTATGCAGCCAAATAAAGGAAAGAGATCATGTCCTTTGCAGGGACATGGATGAAGCCGGAAGCCATTATCCTCAGCAAACTAATGCAGAAACACAAAACCAAACACTACATGTTCTCACTTACAAGTGGGAGGTGACAAACAAGAACACATGAACACAGGGAGGGGGACAACACGCACTGGGGCCTGTAGGGGTGGTGGAGGCAGAGGGAGTGAGAGCATCAGGAAAAATAGCTAATGCATGCCAGGCTTAATATCTAGCTGATGGGTAGATAGGTGCAGCAAACCACCATGGCACACATTTATAACCTGCACATCCTGCATATGTACCCCAGAACTTAAAATTTAAAAACAATTTTAAAATGAGAGATGTTGGTCTATACTTATCTTTTCTGTCTTGCCTGTCTTTGGTATGACAGGGCAAGACAGATGTTGGCCTCCTAATTCAAGTTGTTAAATGTTCTCACTTCTGTGATTATTTTCTTTTAAAGTTTATGTAGGGTGGATATTATTTTTCCATTAAGAATTCACCAATGAAGGCTTCTGAACCTGGAGTTTCTTTCCTTAATAGAAATAGGGCTATAAAGTTATCCACTTCTTTTTTTTAATTGTTTGTTTGTTTATTTATTTATTCTGAAGGTACAGCACCAATCTACTTCTTCTTGAATATGCTTTGGTAGTTTGTGTTTTATTTTGTGGTGGTTTTTGTGTGGGATGCTGGCACAGAACTAGCTTCTGACTTCCCAATTGCTATAGTGATCATCTATGTATTTATTCGTATCATCTTATGCTATTATTATTTTTGTCCATTCAATGGCTGGAATCAATAGATCACAGTATGATCTTTTGACAATGAACATGTGGCAGGGGGATCTTTGTGGTTGTGGCAAAGTAGAAGGCACTATAGACCTTGGGCTAAAAATAGAAGGAAGACAAGGATTTATCTGACAGCTTTGTCAGACAAATTTGCCTCTTTTAATTAGCATGGGTTTTAAAAATGGGAGAAAAATTTAGAAAAGAGTAACTGGCTCAGGGAAACTTGTAATTAAAAAAGAAAAAAAAAAAAAGAAAAAGAAAAAGAAAAAAACGAAACCTCCTTCTCAGCAAGCACTGGAAAGGCCAGATAAATTGGCAGGACTTACCAGCATGCTGCTTTCTCTTTCTTGCTCTCTCTCTGGTTTTTATTTTTTTGGCTATCATAAGAAACAAGACTTGACTTTAGTATTTATTTTAGAATTGTTGGCACATACTGAAATGTAATCATTTTTTGGATTGGGAGTTTTTGATAACAAAACAGGAAAAAAAAAACAATTTTCCTCAATTCTTTATCCCTGTCCTATGTTTAAATATTGTAAATTACATTTGAGAATATTATAGTTACATTTGTTGGAATAGTACTCAGTGATTTGAATTGCTTATTTTAAAAGCAACTTACTTGCCAAGCTACTTTTTCACTTAAAATCTTACTTTTATTTATACTAAACCCTATACTATTTTCCTAAGGACAATTTGTTTACAAATACAGAATAACCTATTTAATGTGCTTTGGTTTAATTTACTTATATGTGAGATAAGCACTTTTTCTACCATCATCAAAGGGTTGCTACAAGAATAAAATCAGGCATATGCTATAAGATGTCAGTGAAGAGAGATTAAAACCATAAATAAATGCAAACTGATAAGGGCAAACTGGTATTATTATATCACTTTCCTTTATGGTGGGACATGATCACTATGATTGTAAATTTAATGTGATAGGATAGTAGAAAAGACCTATATGTGTGATCAGCTGGCCTTTCCACGTGGAATGTATATAGAAGTTGTCCTGTGGTTTGAGGAAGTAGCTGCTGTTTACAGAGCCTCCCTCATGTGGCTCTGCCACACGCCTTGGCTAAAGGTAGTCTCACCCGTGATTGCCAGCCTGCAGGTTGGTTCACTGGGTGCTGCTGCTTCTCAGAATTCCATGACTAAGCCAGGGGTTGTGTTTGTTCTTTACTGATCGGTATTTCTTCTGCCTGCTCTGCTTACCACATCGTCACACCAGGCCTTGACCTTTGTGAACTTCTCTGGAAAGTCAAACATACCTAGAGGCTGACCAGGCTTAGGTCTAATAACACCATCAACTGCTCTTAGCAAGGTCATGGAAAAGAGATTGGAGGTGATTCAAAGAAGAAGGAAACTTAATAGCTCATCCAGTTTAAATTTGTCATGACACAGATGGGAAAACAAAAATCCAGAGACATTAGGGGACTCCATCCAGGACCCCTCCACTGTGATGTCTTTCCGGACATTCCAAGGTGATTGCAATGGTGCTTTTCTGGCTGCTTGCAGAACCATTCTGTGCACTCCCTCATGACTTCTCACCCTTTGTTAGAATAATCTGTGGATGGATTCTCTCTCACTAGACCTAGACCTCTTTAAGAGGAAGGCTGAGTCCCCCTAGTGGGTTCTATGAGGCCTGGAACACTGTTAAGTACTCATGCATGTTTGTCGACTTCGTGAATCTCTCTCATGCTGTCTGCTAGATACTGCTGTTGTGGGGTCAGGTTCCTGGAGACAAAGCAGAAACTTCAAGAAAGCCAAGCTCCACCTGGTAGCAGACCAGAGTCTGAGGGGTAAGCCAAACAGTAAGCTGGGAAGCACATCTAAGTATGGGAAGATTTTTTTTAAAAGTGGATACAGGGCAGAAACAAGGTGGCAAAGTGTTTTGGTTCCCTCACTTACAGATGCATTAGATTCATACATTCATTCATTCATTCACTCATTCAATAACTTTATATTGGGCCAGAAGCTGTTGTAGGCACTGAGGCTATAGTGGCGAATGTAACAAAGTCCTTGCTTATATCCCAGTGGGAGAAAAGACAATAAACAAACGAATGAATAACCATTATAAGGTCAGAGAGTAGTAAAGTGTTAGGATAAAAAAATAAAGCAGGGGAAAGAAATGGTCACTGATGGGGCTGCTATTTTACATAAAGTGGGGAGGGAAAGCAAAGATATGAATGAAGTGAGGGAGCAGCAACACAGGACTACTGGGGAAAGAGCATTTCAAAGAGAACAACAGGTACAAAGGCCTTGAGGCAGGATTGTGGTATTTGGGAAATAAGGAAACCAGAAGGCAGGATTGTGGTATTTGGGAAATAAGGAAACCAGAAGGTTAGAGTACCATGGGAGAGAAGAAAAGAGATAAACAGGCCGGAGGGGTGGCTCACTCCTGTAATCCCAGCACTTAGGGAGGCTGAGACAGGCAGATCACCTGAGGTCAGGATTTGAGACCAGCCTGATCAACATGGTGAAACCCCAACTTTCTTTAAAAAAAAACAAAAATTAGTCGGGCGTGGTTGTGGGCGCCTGTAATGCCAGCTACTCAGGAAGTTGAGGCAAGAGAATTGCTTGAACCTGGGAGGGAGAGGTTGCAGTGAGCTGAGATCAGCCACTGCACTCCAGCCTGGGCAATAAAGCAAGACTCTGTCTCAAAAAAAAAAAAGAGAAAGAAAGAAAGAAAGAAAGAAAGAAAGAAAGAAAGAAAGAAAGAAAGAAAGAAAGAAGGAAAGAAAGAAGGAAGGAAGGAAGGAAGGAAAGAAAGAAAGAAAGAAAGAAAGAAAGAAAGAAAGAAAGAAAGAAAAGAAAGAAAGAAAGAAAGAAAAGAAAGAAAGAAAGAAAGAAAGAAAGAAAGAAATTTATTCTGCACTAATAAAATAATATCCTTCCCAGCACCAAAGTCTTATTGATTGATTATCCTCTGACTATACAAACCAATTCCAATAAAGAGAGTCCCAGCCAGGTGCAGTGGCTCACACTTGTAATCCTAACACTTTGGGAAGCCGAGGTGGGAGGGTCACTTGAGCCTGGGAATTTGAGACCAGCCTGAGCAATAAAGGGAGACCCTGTCTCTACAAAAAGTACAAAAATTAGCCAGGTGTTTTGGTGCACACCTGTGGTCCCAAAAACTAGGGAGGCTGAGGTGGGAAAATTGCTTGAGCCCAGGAGTTTGAGGTTGGAATGAGCCTAGATCATGCCACTATATTCCAGCCTGGGTGACAGAGACAGTGTCTCAGAAAAAAAAAAAAAAAAGAGTGTCATACAATGCTGCTGAAGGCTGACTTTTATCTCTCAGGAGTACCTTAATAAAGACCTTCTACCCCTTAGAACAAGTGCTGTCACCTGAGGTCAACAGACCCCTGGGGATTTATAGTCAGGCCTCAGGCTGTCAATTAAGCCCCCAAATCTGTGCCTCCAGAACATTTTTCTGCAGAGAAAGTCTTAGATGTAGCCTGCCAATAAATGCCTGCAGAGCCAGGTGGGAATATAGAAGAATGACTACATCAGGTGTGAAAACCCAGTCTCTTAAACACAGAGGAATATTATTTTCTTCCACAGAGAAATATGCTTCCTCCCTTTTGTCCTGACATATTCAGTCTTTTGGGTCTACCTTTTATTTCCTCAATTCTGGTAGAGACTTGGGTCCAGAGAAATATCTCTCCACCATAAGAAAAACAATAATGCAAGGGTGATGACAAAAGGCAAGTTAACACTGAGTGTTGGGGAGACCCTGGGGCTGGTGAGAATTAGGCAAATGGGAGGGCACATGCCTTCTAAGGTGGGCAATCACTCCTTTGCTTCAGTTGATCACTGCCTTGAGGAAACAGGACTCAGTATTTACAAACCTGATGGCTGGTTAGGAGAAAGCAGAAATCTGGTTCTCTTTGGGGATGAAATCTCAATTTGGTTCACATTTTCTTTGGAGAATCCTGGCATACCAACCAGAACACTCCGAGTGAGTCAAATATGGCCCTTATAGGCAAGTGCTTTGTGACCTCTGGTCTCTAGATTCTACCAGAATTTCTGAGAGATCTGAGTCTTAAATAGGATTGACAATCACTATCCTAGAACATGACTCCCCTCCATTCTGTGGGTGGAAAGACGGAGGGCATGAACATTTACCATGTTCTTGGGTCCCAGAAATCTAGGGGAAAGCCATCTTCCTCACTGCTCCTTGCCCCTTCCTGGGCCCAGAGCACTGATGCCCTGCTCTGGCATCTGTAATCCTAACACTTTGGGAAGCTGAGGTGGGAGGATCACTTGAACCTGGGAGTTTGAGACCAGCCTGAGCAATAAAGGGAGACCCTGTCTCTACAAAAAGTATAAAAATTAGCCAGGTGTTGTGGTGCACACCTGTGGTCTCAGCAACTAGGGGGGCTGAGGTGGCATCTGCTCTGCTTCTCTCCCTCTTCCTTTGTCTACCAGTGAGTGTCCTCCGTATGGGGATGGAGCAAGTAGTACATTGTAAAGGGGACTTGTGCTGAGAAGCACCAGAGGAAAAGTAGGAGATGCTCATTAAAGTGGAAGGCAGCTCTCTTCTTCCCCTTCTCAATTCTGCATTCTGCTCTCTCCCTTAAATGCCCCCACACCCAACCCCCAAACTCTTGAGAATGCCCACATCCAACCAGATCAGGAAAAAATAAACTCACCGGCTCCTGTATTGAGAAGCCCAAGTGTGGTGCATCTTCAGGCATGTGGGATTCAAGCACTCAGGAATTTCTCCCTCTCACTCAGCCTCAGCTCTGCTTTCTTCTCTGTTGCCTTTGTTCTTTGCCAGGCTCCCCTAAGCAGTGGAAATGTTGACCTGCATGGTCATTACCGTTCATCATTTCAGAAGGGGAGAGCCTCCTTCTCTTGTACGTTTCCATCAAATCCTGAAAAGAAAAATAATCTTGTTGGTTCTACTGGACTTGTGATACTGGACAAACCTCTATATCCAAGAGCTCGAGGCACTCCCATTGGCTCACCTGGGTTACACACTCTTCAATGAGTGCATCCCAGGATCACAGGGAGGCTCTAGGGTGCTGTGTGTGTGGTAGAGGTAGGGAGATGGCAAACTCAAAAAGGAAGAGACGGTGGACACTTAAAGCCTACCTTCTGCCCACAGGTGTGTCAGACACGATTGCCAAAGGCCATCCTATTATTCCCCTCTCCCTCAAACAAACACTGAAAAACCCTCCTGACAATTTGGCAGTAGCTCAGTGTGGAGCATTTGTCAATTCCAGTATTAGAACGTCCGCATTGCAAAACCAGAAATGTCCAGTTCTGGTTTGGCACACAGAGAAGATTTTCAAGCCTTGGCAACTCCTCAGTGCAGGCAGTGGAGGAAATGCTACAGCTTTGTGAAAATCTTCTCCTTTTCCTCCTCATGGAGAATAACTGTTCATCACTGCAGCCATGAACCTGCCTACTAAACAGATATGGTCTGAAAATCCAGGGACAAATGGAATCACTTTGGGTACCCATAAATTTTAAAGCCAAAGGGGCGCTCCAGGGAACCAACTACATGAAGTTCTCTGGAAGCCACAGGATGGGAGGTTCAGTGGGGGTGGAGTTGACCATTGAATTTTACACAGGCAAATGTAAGACAATCTTATCCATAGAGAGAAAAATCCAAACTTACTGAGATTAAGAGGATGATAGTTGAAATAACAGCTAAGATGATAGTTGAAATAACAGCTAATTGTTATTAATTGCTAAGTTCCAAAGCACTTTTCATACATTATCTCACTTAATTCTCACAACAGCCCTGTAAGGTAGGTACCATGATCATCTCCATAAAAGGCTAAATAATTTGCCAAAAATCACATATGTAGCAAGTGGTGGCAGAGTGAGGATTCATACCTGGGCAGCTTAACTTTAAAGCCATGATGCTAATGCACTCATTCATCCATCCATCCATTCATTCAATGATTATATTGGATCCCTATTACATGGTAGGAACTATTCAAGGTGCTAAAGTACAGCTGTGAACAATGCAAGTACAAATCCATGAAGCAGAGCTACGGAGAAAGATAGTAAGTTGGAGAAAGAAGACATAAACTAGGTTAGATGGTGATCAAGATTAAGGAAAAAACTAGAGCAGAGAGGAGAGAAAAAATGTGCAGGGGGCGGGTCAATTCTGAGTCAGGGAACAGGCAAAGTCAAGAAAGTGGCATTAAATAAATATTTGAGGAAGTGAGGGAGCAAACCTTGCAGCTATCTAAAAGAAGAGCATGAAAGGTAGAGGAGACAGTAAATACAAAGACCCTGAAGCAGGGGCAAAGCTCATGAGTTCTAGAATTAGCAAGGAGTCCAGTGTAACTTGAACAGAGTGATAAAAGGAACAGAGCAGGAGGAAATGAGGTCAAAGAGGTAAATAGAACCCGATCTTGTAGGACCTTGCAAGTGGCTATTAGGATTCTTTTTTTTTTTTTTTTTTTTTTTTTTTTTTTTTTTTTTTGGAGAGTTGCCCAGGGCCCCCCCCGGGGGGGGGTTACGGTGGGGGGGGACCGGGACACGCCAACCACC
>CAUYLG010031873.1:0-18879 GCA_963573385.1 Cacajao melanocephalus | reverse complement strand
TCAATGCTATCCCCATCAAGCTACCTATGACCCTCTTCACAGAACTGGAAAAAACCACCTTAAACTTCATATGGAACCAAAAGAGAGCCTGCATAGCCAAGTCAATTCTAAGCAAAAAGAACAAGGCTGGAGGCATCACACTACTGGACTTCAAACTATATTACAAGGCTACAGTAATCAAAACAGTATGGTACTGGTACCAAAACAGAGATATATACCAATGGAACAGAACAGAGGCCTTGGAGGCAACACCACACATCTATAACCATCTGATCTTTGACAAATCTGACAAAAACAAGCAATGGGGAAAGGATTCCCTGTTTAATAAATGGTGTTGGGAAAGCTGGCTAGCCATGTGCAGAAACCAGAAACTGGACCCCTTCCTGACACCTTACATTAAATTTTTTTTTTTTTTGAGACGAAGTCTAGCTCTGTTGCTCAGGATGGAGTGCAGTGGCAAAATCTCAGCTCATTGCAACCCCTGCTGCCCAGTTCAAGCAATTCTCCTGCCTAAGCCTCCTGAGTAGTTGGGATTACAGGCATGTGCCACCATGCCTAGCTAATGTTTATATTTTTAGTAGAGACGGGGTTTCATCATGTCAGTCAGGTTGGTCTCAAACTACCGACCTTGTGATCCACCCACGTCAGCCTCCCAAAATGCTGGTATCACAGGTGTAAGCCACGGTGGCTGGCCTGAATTTTATACTATGTAGAATAGAAAGTCATTGAAAATAGGGGAGTTACATGATCAAATTTTCCTTTAGAAATATTGTCCTGGCTTCTATGTGGATAATGAATCTGGTAATTGAGAATGCCAGGTGCAAAAGTGGGGATTAAAAAACACTTAGAAGATTATATTGTAGGGAGAAATATTCCTACCATTTAGAACATGATTAGATTTCAGATATTTTTGGAGGTAGGGCCAACTAGATAAAGCATAGGTAAAAATAAAGATGAATAAGGAATGAATTATATATTTTTGGTCTGAGCAACTGATGGTGTCATTTATTTTGACAGAGAAACTTGGTAGTAAGTGGATTAGATGAGAGGAATGTTTGTAACATGTTTTGGAAGTATTAAATTTGATATAACTTTAGACCCTAAGTGGAGATAGCAAGAAGATATTGGGTGCGTGCCTGGAGTGCAAGAAAGAGAAGTGTTAGAGATATAAATTGAAGATTTATCTACCTGGAGATGGTCTTTGAAACCATAGAATTGGACAAAATTTTCTATACGGAGTGTATAAAATTAAAGGAGAATTAATAACAGAGACCAGCAGTACTAAAATAATTAGATCTAATGGTGAAGAAATAGGAAGCTTTAAAAAAAAGGCTTGAAGGATTCTTCAGCAAGGAAGGAGAAAAGCATAAATATGAACAGGCATGAAAGGCTACAGATAACATGTTTCACTAAGTGGAGGTGGGGTGATATTCAATAGCATAAAATTTTTCTGAGAATTTAATCAGATGAAAAGATATTTGGCTTTCACAAGCTTTTATTTATAATTACATTGATAAGGTATCATGACCTTATAATTTCAGTGTAATTCTCTAAAATAAATGCATAAAAATATGATCATATATCTCAAATTATACACATTTAATCATGTATTTTCTAGAAGTTTCATAGTAACAACCTCTGGCATTGCTTATAGAAATAGCACACTAATAATTAAATATATATTTTTCTGATATGTGTTTAATTTGAAGAACATCATTAGTTTCATTTTTCAAAAGATGGTAACACAAAGAAAAATGAGATTGCTTAAATGACACTAGCCCTAAAATCAATTTTTATAAAATTACAAAAGGTGTTTCTAAATATATCTTATGGTTAAATTTGAATAAATTCATTGAGAATCTTATTCTATTTATATAATTAACTTTTTTATTTAAAAACACTTGTTATAATTGCCTTATGGAAAGATACCAACCCGGATTGTTAGATGTTTCTCAAACAAACTATGACTTACTTAGCCAATTTGAAATAGTCAACAAGACAGAAATCTTGTGATGCTAAATTTGTAATATTGACACCAAGGCTACATTTGCTACATTCAGGTTGAGAGGGAGATGGCAGGGAATTAACATATACGTAACTACTCAGTATGCCGGAAACTTTGCATATAGGAACTTATTTAATATTCATAGTAGTCCTAGAAAGGGAAGACATCAGCATCTCCATTTCAGAGATGAAAAATAGAATGTTGGTGCCAAGTTTTAACAACCTCCAAACATCACTAGCACCACACTTACAATACACTGTGGTAGCTCAAAACTCTCCAGAACTCTTTGGCAGTAGATAATCCATGCACACTGGCCCTAACAAAGGCCCAAATCTCTTCAGTTTCCTCTGTATGGTTTCTATTTCTGGTGATGTATACTCATTTTGCTTTGTAAATTTCCAAAATGTCATAGGCTGCATCTTCTCTTTCCTATAAAATTTTTGACACCTTACCATAGAAGGACCAACATATGCTGCTAATAGATAATAAGATGGGTTTTAACATAACTATCTTTCTTTTTGCACATATGGATCAAACTTTCTGCAGCCTTATTTTAACATTCCATCTGAATTCACATGTCATTGGAAATAACCTACTGACATAATGTCGAATGCCTGTTCCTTTGTGTGGACAGACGGAGGGTCCCATTCAGACAACTGTGCAAACATTGAGCAGTAATATAAAATAAACTCTTAACATTTTATATGAACACTGAAATCAGTATATTTTGCAAAGTGGTGAGTGAAAGGGAAGTTCAAGAATGTGACTATTTAGACATTTATTAAATAAATATGTGGTATAAATGTGAGACATTTCTCTGTTTTAATTAATCATTGCCTAGTTGAAGGATGAGATGGGATTCTAAAAGCTGTTGGAAAGAAGGAGAGTGGATTGTGTAGTGACCTAGTAATGATCTGGGAGAAGGCTAACAAAAGAGGAATGAGAATGATGGTTTAACACTAAAGGCAACGACAAATGTGCATGTAATGGACTGGGAGTTGGAGAAAGATAAAGCAAAGGTGCTTTAGTACATCCTGTAGTCTACAACACAGAACGTAGAATGTGTAAAGTTCAGAAGTTAAATAGAAAACAAAGCAAAATTAGAAATGCTGACAAAGAAATGCTACCCCTGTCTCTGCCACAAGGACCATTGATTCATCAGTTCAACAAAACCAGTTGGCACTAAAAATCAGTTAGAACGATGAATGGAAACACCAAATTAACAGGCATAGAAACATAACATTGTAACTATATCTACTATCCACATTGCATTGGTCCCCATAGAAGGTCTTCTCAATTAGTGTAGTACTTAAAGTTCCAGGATTGCATCCATGAAGGAAAGAAAGAAAATGTTCTGGAATCTGGACGCTCAGTGATAGGTATAAACACAATGGACACATGTACGGAGATGCCATAACTAAACGTGGGTAAAAACGTAGACATCATTCACTATTTGTAAGTGCCCCATTTCATTTTGAGTAACACTTGTACTTTTATCCTAAGGCTTCCAAGATGTAACACTATCTATTCTCTGTTTATCTCTTCAAATTCATGTCATGCCATATGCTTTTTTTAATATATTATGCTGTAATCACACTACTCATTTTTCAGTCTCTAAAATATATCAGATTATTTAATGAAAGAGGAAGCTTCGTATAACACTGAGAAGAAAGGAACTTGAGAAAATACTACATCTGTGATCCATCCTCCTTACTCCTCGGTGCAGAGTACCTTGACATATGACCATTGGCATTTCAGTTCTCAAGCAGATGGTGTTGATAGCTGGTTGAAGGACAATCTCACAAAAGAACATTCATGTCCAAATACCTGGCACCTGTGAATGTGACTTTGGGAAAAATATCTTTGCAGATTTAGTTAAGCTACAAATCCCAAAATGAGATAATTCTGAATTACGTGAGTGGGCCCTAAATCCAAGATTGAGTACGCTTATAAGAGATCAAAGAGGAGAATACAGAAAGAGAAAAGAAAGAATGTGAAGAGAGAGGCAGAGATGGGAGTGATGTGGCCACCAGCCAAGGGAGTAAAGGAATACTGACCCATCAGAAGCTGGAAGAGGCAAGAGAATTTTTTTTTAGAGCCTAGTATCTTGGCACTGCTAACACCTTGATTTCATACTTCCATCCTCTAGAGGAGTGAGAGAATACATTTCTGTTGTTGTAAGCCACCTAGTATGTGGTAATTTTATACGGTAGCCCTAGAAAAATAATGGTAGAGATGGATGTATCTGGCTTTTGGAATTTATCCATCAAGATTATTTAACTAACTCTCTTCTCCAAAACGATGCTCAGTAAACAATCATTTCATTGTGTATTAACTAATTAATATTAATATTAGTTAATAGTTTTCTTAGAGGAAAATATACTGGTCAATCAGTAAAATATTACGTTGCTTTTGACATATACAGCAGAATTTGACAAATCTGACATTACTATGAATTTCTAGTTTACTTAATAATATCCTGTGAATTTGGTTAGCTTGATTCAATGATACTGATTAATGAAAATGTCATGACACATTAAAGTCTCGGATCTGCAAAATCAGTATGATTACCATAAGAGATGCAAGATTCTGTAAGTCTTTGGCAGAGATGTTTTCAGGAAGACTAAAAGGAACTATGATATTGTTCACACTGGCCAAAATTGGCATGCAAGAGTTTGTGTCTATGCTTATTCTTGACTTCTCTCTACAAATTTTTAATCTGATTAAAAAAAAACTTATAAGGAGGTAGAATTTAAGACAAATATATATAGGGATCTGTGGATGTATTAACTGTAGAATTTTCTAGTACATACATAATCACAGTAATGTAAAAGGAGCTTCTATCAAAACTGCATGCAAATGCTCATTGATGTGTCAGAAAAAAACATAAATTTGATTAATTTACCAAATATGTCAAAAATATATGAATTTACACATATCATATTACCATTAATACATCACAGGATGCTTTGAATGACTGATGAATAAATCATCAATACCTACATTTATATGTCTTATATACATGTATATATGTGAGTGTGTAAATGTGTAATATATGAATGAATGTATATCTTTACATTTCTAACTAGTGTTTTTACAGCTAAAAATGTTTAATATCTTATTAGTTTTTCAGAAAAGGCATATGCTTCAATTGTTATGAGCCTCATAAGATAAACATATTGAGTGTAGGAACCCTCATGGTATAGAGGAGAAACAAGAACTTTGGAGATGCCACAACTGGAGGACCTGCTTCCAATATCCATGACAAAAGAAATTCTCTCTTTTCTATTCCATCAAATTAGCATCTGATTCAGTCACAATTTGGTTTATAGCACTGCCATATATAAAGGTGTAGTGTAGATAACTATCTTGCAGGAAATGAAGGTCTATAGATATTTTTTATGTATATATATGAATATATACGATATAAAAATATATGTACTATATATTAATAAATGTATATTTATTTATAAATTATATGTATGTATATACATAAAATATAGATTAATATTTATGTACATTATTATATAAAAATATATTTATTGTATATATAGTATATTTTTTATTACATAGAATGCCCTAACACTGTTTGTTTATAGAAATTATATAACAACATTAAGAAGACGGCATGGGAGAAATGAAGGAGAAGAAAGGAAAGAAAAAGGATGAAAAAAGAAAAAAAAAAGACTAAAATAGTGTATTTGAAGCCAAAGCACCTGTGCTAAGTATTTATACTCATTATGTGAATTATATAAGATCCTTTGTATATTATTATCATTTTGTGTTGGTGAAGATATTGAGGTCTAGAAATATTTGTGTCCAAAGTCAAAAGTGACTGAGCTGGTTCATTGTACTAGGACTATGAGGCTGCAACATTGGTTTTCATTTCCCTCTTTTGATGGGGAGGAGATACAAGTTTAGTCATCCACGAATTAAGTGAAGACAGTTAATTACATGATGGGATTGTTCTCGCTCAAATTTCCCCTTTGCCATTCCACTAGGGAGTATCTAATATTACCAAGGGATAATCTCCTTAATTATAGAACAATTTTCTGGACTTTCCTACTATAATACAAATAATTTAACTCATGTATTACGATTGTCATATTTCATTAAGAAAAAAATGAAGGGCAGTTTAATTGATAGGGTGGAGAACAGGAAACAAGTGGGGCAATCAAAAAATAAATAAATCGTTGGCAGATTAGATTTACATTGTAGC
The DNA here is from genome assembly GCA_963573385.1 of Cacajao melanocephalus. Classification (NCBI taxonomy): domain Eukaryota; kingdom Metazoa; phylum Chordata; class Mammalia; order Primates; family Pitheciidae; genus Cacajao; species Cacajao melanocephalus. The sequence continues at coordinate 12,655 of CAUYLG010031873.1, read as the reverse complement.
CAATTAACTATTTTGTAGTCCTTGAATACAAATGAGATCTCATTGATAGGAAACCCATTTTTCCATATAATCATTAGAAACCTTTCATTCTTCCTTAAAAGATTAAGGAATGTGACTGCAATTTAGTGAATCAGAAGTAAAATAGTTGGCTTATGCCTGTAATCCTAGCCCTTTGGGAGGCTAAGGTGGGCAGATCACTTGAGGTCAGGAGTTTGAGACCAACCTGGGCAACATGGTGAAACTCGATCTCTACTTTAAATACAAAAAATTAGCTGGGTGTTGTGGTAGGTGCCTGTAGTTATAGCTACTTGGGAGGCTGAGGCATGAGAGTAACTTGAGCCTGGAAGGTGGAGGTTCCAGTGAGCTAAGATCGTGTCCGCTGTAGCCTAGGCAACAGAACGAAACTCTGTCTCAAAAAAAAAAAAAAGTAAACTAGTTAATGTCACTATACTCTGTGTAGGAAAAGACATTGCAAAAGACACTGTATTTTTTGTGAAGGACTTTATAATACTAATAGGCTGGAGATGTTACTTAGTTAAAGCATTTTCCAGGGGAATTGGAGGAGATACATTTTTTTTCCAATAGCACTATCCTCTCTGAAAATGTAACAAAACCAAGGAGAGAGAAAACATGTGGCATGAAGTGGTTATATCATATACACATTATCAAGGGGAAAACCGGATGAGATTCTGGTGTTGTGGAATCAACTAATTGCCTTAAATCCTATGTCTCCCTGTAACTGCATCATCACAAATGGCTTACTTTTTCTCATAAGCATTTTCTGTAGCTGTGAAATGGAAATATTAATGAAATTATTTCAAGGTTCAATTTGACAGTATGTGTAAATCACTTATCACAGAATCAGGGACAATATGTCTTAACGAATGGTGGGCTTTATTATCATCTTAATAATTATCATCACTCCATTCTTCCCTACATGATTCACACTTACTAAATCACTCTAAAAAATATATAAGGTTAACTATCTTTAATGAAAGAAACTTACTATGAAAGATAAGTACTTTCTGAGTATAGTATGGGAGAATCACAGGTTTCAGGAAAGATGTTTCCTTTTTCCAGCTTTCCCTCAAAAAGATCAATTGCACAGAATTGTATTATCCTATACAATTCTCTGATTAGTGTTAATGGAACAAACTCATTCCAAATTCTTAGCATCTATATCAATTTATATGCTGCTTTAAACTTAGAGCTCTGATCCTTGCTAACTTGCTCACTTTAATCTATTCTATGATTCCACTTCCTTGGATTCCTTAGTAAGTTCTTTAGTGGTGATTTGTAAGATTTTGGAGCACCCATCACCCGAGCAGTATACACTGAACCCAATTTGTGGTCTTTTATTCCTCACTACCTTCCCACCCTTTCCCCTGAGTTCACAAAAGTCCACTGTGTCATTCTTATGCCTTTGCATCCTCATAGCTGAGCTCTCACTTATGAGTGGGAAGATACGTTTGGTTTCCATTCCTGAGTTACTTAGCTTTGAATAATAGTCTCCACTTTCATCCAGGTTGCTGTGAATGCCATTAATTCATTCCTTTTTATAGCTGAGTAGTATTCCATCATATATATGTACCACAATTTCTTTATCCATTTGTTGATTGATGGCATTTGGGCTGGTTCCACATTTTTGCAATTGTGAATTGTGCTGTTACAAACATGCATGTGCAAGTATCTCTTCTGTACAATGACTTATTTTCCTCTAGGTAGATACCCAGTAGTGAGACTGCTGGATCATATGGTAGTTCTACCTTTTTAGTTCATGAAGGAATCCCCACACTGTTTTCCATAGTGGTTGTACTAGTTTACACTTCCACTGGCAGTGTAGAAGTATTCCCTGTTCACCGTATCCATGCCAACATCTATAATTTTTTAAATTTTTTTATTATGGCCATTCTTGCAGGAGTAACATATTACTGCATTGTGGTTTTGATTTGCATTATCCCGATCATTATTGATCTTGAGCATTTTTCACATGTTTCTTGGCCATTGCTCTACATTTACAAAATCATCTAATTAGAACAGCAACACTATGAAATAGATACTGGTTTTTGTACCTATTTACTAAATGTGGAAATTGAGGCAGTGAGATGTTAAGGAATTTGCTCAAGCTCACATGCCAATAGTGGTGAGGTGGTGATTAAACCTCAGGAAATCTGGCTCCAGAGCCCAGGTTCACAAAAGTGCTATAGATTTTCATTTGACAGCATCCCTTATTATATAATAATTTGCACTCAAGAAACAGATGGCTTAAGACATTTGTTTTGATAATATGAGAAAATGTATGTGATATTGGTAAGTGAAATAAAATTTTACTTTGCAAGATGTGTAAACATATAAAATTGAGATTGGAATGTTATATACAAAAGATGTTTCCAGAAAGGGAAAGATTATTCATATTGTCTTTGTATTTTATGTATTTGCTAACATTTCTAAACTAAACTTACATTGATAAAACATAACAATTATGGCAGTACATTTTCAATATTTTGTAGCACAAAGGAATATAAACAGCACTAGCGGTTCCTGGAAAATGCCTATAGAGTATATATTTATTTGTTTTTATTGATGACTTTTTTTAATCCAAAATTATTCTCAATCTTAATCATGGTCTCAATCTTAATAACATGCTAGCTAGAGCTGAAATGAATAGGATGGAGTGAAGGCGTACACAAAATAAAAAGAAGTTATACATTCTTTCTAAAAGAAAAAAGAAATTAAAAATATCTGGCAAAATTTAGTTGTAACAAAGAAAATTTGCCCAGGGGTTTTAGATAAAAATCAACCTATTTAAGGAAATAACATATGTCAATTTTGCTACTTCAATACATATCACCAGATTTTACAGGTTTATGATATGTTTAAGTTGAGGATTGATCTCTTTGCTCTTTCTTTTGTGCCTTCCTCTCCTCTCCCCTCCCCTCCTCTCCAGGCTCCTCTACTTTCCTTTCCTTCCTTTTCTGTTTCTCTTTGTTTGTTTTTCTGTTTGTTTTTGTTTTTCTCTGAGATGGAGTCTCTCTCAGTCTGTCACCTAGGCTGGAGTGCAGTGGCACGATCTCAGCTCACTGCTTCCGCCCTCTGGGTTCAAGCAATTCTCCTGCCTCAGCCTCCCAAGTAGCTGAGATTACAGGCGCCCACCAGCATGCCCAGCTATTTTCTGTGTTTTTAGTAGAGACAGGGTTTCACCATGTTGGCCAGGCTAGTCTCAAACTTCTGACCTCAAGTGGTCTGCCTGTCTCGGCCTCCCAGAATTCTGGGATTACAGGCGTAAGCCACCTCGCCTGGCCATTTGTTTATCTTAATGGAAGATTAAATTAGAGGGAAAGGAATAAAATCATTTGCCAGAGAGCTATAACTCTCTAACATTTTTCTTGCCACCCCCAGAGTAAAATCGTTTGGTTCAACAAACACAAGGACCTAATTATTGATTGAACATTTAAAAAACTAATGCAAAATTATCAAATTAATAAGTGGCAGTAAAAATGGTCCCTTTTATAATAAACAGAGAAATAAAACTCACATTTGAGCTTGGTCATTTGGTAAATGTTTAGGATTGAGAATATGTTTGTGAGTCATGAACAGATTTTAAAATGCACATTTTTAGAAGAAACATGTTAATGAGTACTTAGGGGTGAGTGGGGGAATAAGAGTATATTCTCTCTCTCTAGAGATAAAATGCTCTTATTGGGCCATCTGCCCATAATTATCTTATACTCTAACTCTCAGCCTAGAAAGTGTTCATTGCCTGAGCTATTGCTCAAAAATGCAAAGTGAATCGTATCACTGTCTGCTTAAAATCTGAGATATTCCCTTTCCTTTTTTCTGCTGAGGTTTAATTCCATGGTCATGGCATCCAAAACCATTTATACTCCAGTCTCGACTGTACTGGTTACCACTTTTTGTGACTCCCTCTCAAGTACAAGTACCGCTTGCTAGGAAAATATCTCAACATTTCATGAAGTAAAACTCTTTACAACTTCTCTTTTTTTTTTTCCAGATATTATTCTGCTTAGTCCATTCTCTTCACCTGGTAATGACATTTCCCTGTTTGTTTGTTTTCTATTTACAATTTTGCTTCTAATTTTTATACATTAATATCTGTGAGTTTTTCAAGGAAATAGACCACAACTTTTTCGCAGTCTGATTCTTTGCATCCAGTACCATGTGAGGCCCAAACAATTAATAGACATTGGTAGAATTAAAAATTAACAATACAGGCATTTGTTGAAAGAAAATATTTAAATGAAAGAGATGCAGCTGTGCAAAATGTATATTTCTCTTCTAAACTGCTTTGAAGTAAACACATTATTTTTCTTAAATTTTTGGAAAATAAGGATTAAAAAGAACACCTCTTCTTAAAACCTATTTCTGTAAATATCTATTAGCTATTATGAACAACGTGGCTGTGAGTGAGTTATTAGCCTGACCAAGATTATTCACAGACTAATAGGATGTCAGAGGGAACATGCAGCAGCAGAGAATCTGCTGCTCATCCATCCATAGGTTATCAATTTGGACGGTGGGTGAAGTTAATCAGATAAGGTGGTCTGTGGCTCTTTATTTCTTAGCTTTGTGTTTGTGTTTCACTTTGTTTCCATAAAAATGATCCTTCATATTGAATATCTTCAGTTTTATATGTATGCTAATAACTCTCTTGATTTGTTTTCTGGGCTCAGATATTTCCTACTCATGTTGTCAGCCTTCAGATTCTGGTGATGATATTTCTGGTGCCCACATTGTGACCATATTGCCCTCTCATTAGGGCCTTTGATTGTTTTTTATTTGCTAGGAAAAGGCAGAATAAATTGCTTTAATTTATATTCATTTATTCATTTTTTGTTCAAGAGCATAACTCTGAATTTCTACAGCTTCTTTTTTAATACTGTCATCACTGACTTACATTAGGTCCCTTTAATTCCATTTATTAATTTGCTCATTTCCTTTAAACCCATCTTTACACTTCTCCTCCCCGACATGCAACCATTCTAGTGTGTTTAGTGTGTTCATTTTATTTCCTGTGTCCTAATAAAATGCACATAGATTATATAATGGTGTTTTTTCAATACAGTTATTGCTTACTTTTCACTCAGCAGTATAATTTTAACATGTAGCTGTGTGCACATTTAGTACATTCCCTCTACTGTTCCACAGTGTTCCACAGTGAATACCCATTAAGCTTGACTTAATCATCTCTTGAGTGCTGTTTTAATTGCCTCCAATTCTTCGCTGTGCAAACAACACCGTGATGGACATCCTCATATGAGTGTGTTCTTAAGTTAGCATTTCTCCAGCATGTATTCCAATAAGGAAAAATGGCAGGTCTGAGGATATCTAGAAATATACATACTGATTTTAACGAAGAACTGCCAGATTGCTCTTCAGAATGGCTGCACCACTCTATACCCCCATGAGTGGTACTTGAGAGTTTCCACATGCCTAACATGCCCAATGCTTGGCAGTATATATGTTCTAATCTTTGCCAATTTGCTGGGTGAGAGTGATACTTTGTTGTTGTCATTTTGCTTTTTTTACCCCAGTGAACATGGGCATTTATTGACACATTTCCTTGCTATCTTAGTTTGTTTGGGCTGCTAAAAAAAATACCTTAGGCTGGGCAATTTATAAATAATAGAAATTTATTTTGTAGTTCTGGAGGCTGGGAAGTCCAAGTTCAAGGTGCCAGCAGTTCAAGTGTCTGATGAGGGCTTGCTATCTCTGCTTCAAGGACAGCATCTTGCTGCGTCTTTAAATGGTGAAAGGACAAGTCAGCTCCTTTCATCCTTTTTTAAAAGGGCACTAATCCCATTATAGAGAACCCTGTCCCTGTAACTTAATGACCTCCTAAAAACCTCACCTCTTAATAATATCATGTTGGTGATTAATTTTCAAAATAAACATTGTGGGGGACACATTCAGACCATAGCACTTGTCCTTTGACTTTCTCATCTATAAATTGCTTCTTGGTATTTCTTGCTTATTTTTCTATTTGGATTAAATTTCATCAATTGCTGATTATGTAAATTAGAAATTGCAAGCATCTTCTCTTAATCTCACATTTATTTATTAAATTTGCTCTTTTTCCACCTCAAAAAGATGATTAATTTTGCTAATTTATTTATGTTTTTATGTATTTATTTACTTTATATTTGTACTTTTGGAGTTTTATTTTGAAAGCTACTTCCCTTGTGGTTTTCTATTAGAGCTATAGATTTATCTTGACAATTCTATGCTCATATGTAAGAGTTTAGTTTTATTTGCTCCTTAATGAAAGTGTTTCCTCAATGCAATCTACTGAACAGTTTTTCCTTTACCAGTTGTTTTGTAGTGCCATTTAAATCATGGAGAATTAATTTCTCAAACATAGAGCTTTTTCTAAAATACCTACTGAATTTTTTATATTTATTTAAGTTCTATTGACAATGGCTTTATTAATGTGACTTTGATTATGTATTTATCACAAGTCTTGCTTTTCGGTCATTTTTAAAATTAAATGATTTTTTTCTATGATCTTTAATTATTTCATATAAAAATTGAATACATTTGTTAAAATCTCCCATCGTTATTTTCACTATGAGTGATTAAAGAAATAAACAATGTTAGGACCATATATAAAAACAGAACTCTGACCTTACCACAATCTGGAGCAACCAACTCAACAAACCAACCCATTATCTGCAATAATCAGCCCAGAATCCACCCTGCTATAAGTGAGACTTATGAGAAGTCAGATCCCTATCTCTAGCAAACAATCCAGGAGGGCAAACAATAACCCCTGTGACAGTAGGCCCTAAACAGCATGAACTTGATTAATAACTGACGGCTTTCCTATTGTTGTTCCTACTTCCAGCATAGAACCAACTAAAAAAAGCCAAATATACACTCCCTAACAATCACGTAGGAAGCCCTTCTTCTAGTTAGCTGCATACAGCTTCCCCACACCAACAGCTTCAATCAGGGCACACCTGAAGCCTTCTGTTTTTTCCACTATGAAGTTTTCCCACTCCTCTGCTGTCTTTTAGTCTCTACCAAAACCAAAGTGATGTTGGCTCACTCTGTAAGTGTGGCAAGCTCTGAGTTAATGGTCTTTTCTTGTTTTTATTTCGTTGATCTGTCTTTATTTCCACAGTTGTATTAAATTTACAGATTAATTTGGGAAACACTGAAAGATTTATAATGAGTTGTTCCACCTAAGAACACGAAATACAATTTCATTTATTCAGAATATATTTCATTTGCATTGTTTTAAAGTTCTTTTGTTGGTGTAAACTTTTTTCAGGTTTTTTTTTACTTCTATTATTCATATTTTCTTTAATTTTGTTTTTCTGCTTAATTACTTCCTTAGAGGAAAGTTCTGGAACATCTACACCCTATCATTTAGTATTTATTTCTTTTCAGTTCTGGCTGCTGTCTATTTGATGGTATATATTAAATGGATTATATAATATAATATATTATTATACATAATAAATTGAGATTCTCTGATGTTTATGGTTAATGTGACAATTACATTGACAGTAGTTCCTTTCTGACATATTAAAAATTCTTTATCATCTTATTTCATAAATTTGATCTCTTCTACTTTCTTTATAATGTTCTTTTCTCCTTTACTTCCACATGATTGTTAGGTATCCCTCAGAATTCATGCTACTAGATACTAATGGGAGATGATAAATTATGTGTGGAATATGATCCTAGATTGCTTATTTAACTGAGATATAATAAAACATACAACCAAGGAAGGTCTGGGTGTTATTTTAAGCTTTCCTCAAATATTTCCACAGTACTTATACTAGGGATATTAATTATATTCCTATAGAACAGGGTCAAGCCCATAGTAAGACCTTAAGAATGGATTTATTGATGATTGTATTAGTAAGAGGAGTTTCCTTATTATTACAATCAGCAACTCAATATCACTTTCTCTGGTCAAGTAATAGAGAGAGGTTAAATATGGGCTTCCATCATTTACCAAATAGTTTTAAGGCCTGTGAGTTAGCTTTTATGACTACATAAAATAATAAATTCATTAGAATCATGTTATTGAATAATATTGTTACTGGTGGAGGGTCTTGACTGCAAGTTGTCCAAGTTCTTGGCATTTTCCACAAAGATTTGGACAAAACACACAGCAAAGCAAGGAAAAAAATGAAGCAACAAAAGCAGAGACTTATTGAAAATGAAAGTACACCCAACAGGGTGGGAGGGGCCTGAGCAGCTCAAAGGCCCTGGTTACAGAATCTTCTGGGTTCCAAATATGCCCCAGAGGTTTCCCATTGGCCACTTGGTGTACCCCATGCAAATGAAGTAGTGGCCAGCAGTCAGAGGCTAAAGGGAATTTACAAAGTTACACTCCCATGCAAATGAAGACTTTTGGCCTTCAATCAGTCTGACTGATTGTGGAAAGCAACCAATCAGATGCTAAAGTGAAGTTACAAAGTTACACTCCTATGAAAACGGAGACTTTGGCCTGCAACCAGTCTGATTGGTTGTAGAAAGCAACCAATCAGAGGCTGAAGTAAAGTTACAAAGTTACACTCCTGGGAAAACATCTGATTGGTTTGCAAAGGGAGTCCTTCTAGTTCTTTTGATACTTAAGTGTGAAAAGTCAGGGTTTTCCTTTTGATTTAGTTCTAAGAAGTCAGCATGAATCAGCCTTAGATTTCTTGCCTCCAGACCCTATTCTCTGCTTCAATGTCAAATTTTATTTCTGAACATATCAATTTTAAATATACTATTCAAAAAATATATATTTTCCAGTGTCTTTGTTGTTTTCATATTCACTAATGACAAAAAGCTGAAATGTATGCCCAATTTCAATGTATTTATATACTTTTTACATGTAAATTCTTAGTTTTTTTTTTTTAATTTAAAGATAAGTCATCTATTTGTACTCAGCATGGGTAGTCACATGATGAGCAATGTTCTTTAGGAGCCAGATACCTATGAACCTAGAATATAGGATAGCAAGAAGTCTTAAAATTTGAGATTGAGAGTCACTTATTTAAAAGCCACATCACAGTTTGTCACAAATCATAACACCTTTTGCCTGTAGCATTTTTAGATGGATCTAATATCTCATTTGTTTTAAGATTTTTCTCCTCTAAAAGTATCCTGTGGCATCAATTCACATTATGAGCTAATGGCAACAATTTTGTTCTAAATCCCTAAGGGAAAAAGATGTTGTCAGAATGTTGGCCAGGATTCACTTTCTTTTTTTTTTTTTTCTTCAGTCTTCTGCATAGGAGTCTTTTGAAAACTGGTGCTTCTAATGACATAGATGTGGGTCTTGTAATGTGAAGCTAAATTTGCTGTCCTTTGAAAGCGAAAGCATTTTTTGCACCCTGAACATTCAAAAGCATTTGGAAATCTCTTGATTGACTTGGCAATTTATTTGACTCTGCATCGAAAAAAACAACCAATCAAAAAAAAAAAAAAACAGGCATGCTGGGCTGCCAATCTTCACCTTGGAGGTGAAATCTCAGTCAATAAATGGCTCATGTTGAAACTGTGAGTGGCATTTAACTAAGGGGTGCAAAGTGTATCAATGTATTTTTGACACCATTCCTCCCACACAACTGTCAGCAAGTTTAAATTAACACTGGAGGTCTATAGGTTTCAATGATGGATGAAGATGTTTAAGCCACATCCCAGAACCAAAGAAGTAATGGCTTTGAAGTTTATTCAGATGCCTATATATTTGTGTCATTTTTTTGGATTTTGCTTATATATCTTCTTATGTCACTATAGACACTATAAGATTTACATACATTTCTCAAACACAACATGCTACACATTTCCCCAATAAAGGATTTCAAGTTGTTGCTGTCATTAAATATTCTTTGTGCTAAATCATCAATTTTTATAAACCAAAAGCAAAGTATATTCACTTGAAATGTGTTGAATTTGTATATTATTAGATTACATGACACGTATTTTTTCCTACACATGATTTCATAAAACTTTACGTCATTTCATGTCCTCTCCCTCCTTACTTTTCCTGGGAAACTTAGGCGTTGAAAATGTGAGAAACTAATTATCAGGTTAATGCTGTTAAGATTCAGCAAGGACTGGTTATGTAAAGGGCATGCTCATTGTTAATCATGTCACTTGATGGATACAGTGCCATGCAAACTACGTTAGTCTTAAAGAACACTTTCATGTACTGTACTGAATTATTTTTTCTCACTAGAAATGCTATGATATACATTTTGCTTTAGATCTGAAGTCAGCAAACTTTTTTTGGTAAAGGGTCAGACAAATATTTTAGACTTTGTGGATCAAAGGGTCTCTGTTACAAATATCCAACGTTACCACTCCTGTGCAAAAGCAGTCGTAGGCAATATGTAAAAGAAGAACTATGTTTTGATAAAGTCTTGCTTATGAACACTGTAACAGGAATTTCATATATTTCTTATGTATCATGAAATATTTTGATTTAGATTTTTTTAAAATAATAAAAACGTGAAAACTACTCTTATTTTGCAGTACATATAAAAACAGACAGATAGCTAGATTTGGCTCACAGACCACAGTTTGCTGATCCCTATTTTACACATTTATACAAACTGTGCAGTTATCATTCAACAATCAGTCAAGCTCTGCATTACTGGTTGGTTCTTACAAAAAAACATAATGTGATTAAGCTATAACTTTATTATTATTAATACTTATAGACTGTTAAATTAATATGACAGGTGAAATCATTAACTTTATGACTTATTCTATGTATATGTAATAGGGGAAAATAATGTTTAGAAATTGTGTGTGATTTGAGGAAGTCTTAAAAATGAAAAGGCAAAAATGTCTTCCATTTCAGTCCTTTCAAAAGTCAACTTTCAGTTGTCAGTAATACTGCATTCTGTCTGTTCTGAAAGAGGTTATATTATATAAATGATGAATGTTCTATTATGAAATAATTTTTGCTCATAAGGAAACATTTTCTGCTCCTCTAAGATGAAATAAACCAGGTAAAATTTGCACATATATTTGACAGTGTGCTAATTGATCTTCAACTAATACGTAATTGTGGTTGTTGTAACTTGTCCATTGTATTTTTATTTTTTGAAGCATATTTTCAGAGGTCAGAGACAAAGATTTGAACACTGTCTTTTCATATTTAATTGTCATTGAAATGTTCTTGAAAATAAGTATTTCTACTGACAACTGAAGAGTGACAAGGTTCATAAATTTGGAAAGGAGAACTTTATTTCCCATACACAGTTGCAGCCTGGAGTGTGGCCATTTTAACAGGCTAGGAAACATAGCCTTTGGCCAGAGCCAGAAGCAGACACTTTCAGGGAAGGGCAAAGGGAACAGGAACTTATACTGAGCAAGGTGGCCAAATATACATATTGAACAAGCTACAAGAAAAATCGTGAATATTTATGGAATATTCACGTGCACATATACATGTGCAGTTGAGCTTCTTGCCTCTCCACGGGTCCCATGTTAAAAAAAAAATATATGGCAGCCTTAGTACATCTGAGAGTGGAGATTTTTGGCCCCCTTATGTCAAAAGGTGAAGTAAAGGATGTGAAAACCCTTACTAAGTATTCTCTATAGACAGGCCAGAACCACTCTGTGGTCAGTGGCAAAAATAAAAAAGAAGAGGCAACATCAGGAAGTTGGCTGATATCAGTGGTGAAGTCTTTTGAAAAGGATTGTTTCTGTTTAGCCCTTAGAGAAGAAAGGCTGATAGCACTTTGCACAGGATGGGGTATAAGAGGTTTGTCTAACCTCACATCGGTCATGACCAAGACCTCAGTTTTCAAGGTTTCTCAAAGGTCCCCTTGGCAAGGAGAAGGTCTGTTCAACCAACTGGTGGTGAGGGAGCTTAGGACTTCATTATTATTTCTCACTACCTACACAGACTACTGCAAGCTAATGTAAAGCAACTTTAACCAAAAATTCATTTAAGATTAGAAAGTTGCAAAGAGAATTATAAATTTGCTTTCTAGGGGATTAGGAAATTAAACACAATGGGGAGCTTGTTTTCCTATGGTTGTTTCATTACCATCTTCTCATGGAAAGTATGCTGTAAGAGGAAACTTACTTTGCTCTTTAATTCTGGAGTTAACCAAGCAGATGTTTGACCAAACTATGTTTTTTTCTTCTAGCTCAGTAGTTCTTTTATTTAAGACACTGAGAGTCCTGTGGAGAAAGGGACATGCAGAGAGTTCCCTCAGTGTTTTATAATGTGATAGCATAAGTCCCTTTGAGAACAAATGAATATCTGATCTTCTCAAAGGATGTAACACCTATGCTGTACATGTAGAGATGAATGGGTATTTTCTAGGGGAAAATGGGGAGAAAGGGCAATTAAGTCATAAGAAAGAGTATCTAAGGCACAGAGGCATGAAATAACAAGTCACATGTAGAATAAAAGCAGTTTAGTGTTTGTATGAGAGCCCACAAGTATGGTTTTATTATTTATTTTATTAAGTTAGAAAGAAGACCATAGGCAACAGTTGCACCTTTATCCTGCAGGCAGTCATTACAGTTTTAAAATGGGAAGTTACATATGATGATAATCACACTTCAAGGATATCCTGCTAGCTATATATATATATATATATATATATATATATATATAAAAATATATATATATATATATCTAAGATGAAAAAAATAGATTCTCTCA
>CAUYLG010031872.1:0-10057 GCA_963573385.1 Cacajao melanocephalus | reverse complement strand
ATTTTAGATCTTTCCTTGCTTCTCATGTGGGCATTTATTGCTATAAATTTTCCTCTAGACTCTGCTTTAAATGTGTCCCAGAGATTCTGGTACATTGTGTCTTCATTCTCCTTGGTTTCAAAGAACATCTTTATTTCTGCCTTTATTTCACTGTTTATCGAGTTGACATTCAGGAGCCCGTTGTTCAGCTTCCATGAAGTTGTGTGGTTTTGAGTCAGTTTCTTAATCCTGAGTTCTAATTTGATTGCACTGTGGTCTGAGAGACTGTTTGTTATGATTTTCGTTCTTTTGCATCTGCTGACAAGTGATTTACTTCCAATTATGTATTCTATTTTAGAATAAGTGCTGAGAAGAATGTATATTCTGTGGCTTTGGGGTGGAGAGTTCTGTAGATGTCTATTAGGTTCACTTGGTCCAGATCTGCATTCAAGTCGTGGATATCCTTGTTGATTTTCTGTCTCATTGATCTAATATTGATAGTGGGGTGTTAAAGTCTCCAACTATTATTGTGTGGGAGTCTAAGTCTCTCTGTAGGTCATTAAGAACTTGCTTTATGCAACTGGGTGCTTCTGTATTGGGTGCATATATATTTAGGATAGTCAGCTCTTCTTGTTGTATTGATCCTTTTACCATTATGTAATGCCTTTCATTGCCTCTTTTGATCTTTGTTGGTTTAAAGTCTGTTTTACCAGAGACTAGGACTGCAACCCCTGGTTTTTTTTTTTTTTTTTTTTCTCTTAATTTGCTTGGTAAATTTTCTTCCATCCCTTTATTTTGAGTCTATGTGTGTTTTTGCATGTGAGATGGGTCTCCTGAATACAGTACCCTGATTGTTCTTGACTTTTTATCCAGTTTTCCAGTCTGTCTCTTTTGACTGGGGTGTTAGTCCATTTACATTTAACATTAATATTGTTATGTGTGAATTTGATCCTGCCATTTTGTTACTGGTTGGATGTTTTGCCCTTTGGTTGGCACAGTTCCTTCATTGAACCATTGGTCTTTACCATTTGGTTCTTTTTTTCAGTGGCTGGTACTGGTTTTTCCTTTCTGTGTTCAGTACGTCCCTCAGGAGCTCCTGTAGGGTAGGTCTGGTAGCGGCAAAATCTCTCTAAGCAATCTAAGCTTGTTATTCTAGTTAGCATTTCATCTAAACTTTTTTCAAGGTTTTCAGTTTCTTTGCATTGGGTTAGAACATGTTCCTTTAGCTCAGAAAAGTTTCTTACTACCTACCTTCTGAAGCTTGCTTCTGTCAATTCATCAAATTTGTTCTCCATCCTGTTTTGTTCCCTTGCTGGTGAGGAGTTGTGTTCCCTTGGTGGGGGTGAGGTGTTCTGGTTGTTGGTTTCATCCTTTTTGAGCTGGTTTCTTCCCTTCTTCTTGAATTTATCTAGCTTTGATTTCAGGTAGCTGCTTGGGGAGGTGGCCTTTTCTTTGTCTGCCTGCAGAGGTGCTGCTAGGCTGCCACCGATTTAGTGGAGCTGCTGCATAGATTTCCTGTGTGTTTTGTTTATCCAGGAAGATTAGGCCCACCTCTGCAATGGCAGCTGCCCTTTCCCCTGCCAAGGTTGATCATTCCTGGTCACTCTCTTACTGATGTCCTGGCTGCAATACTCTCAAGTGAAAGGGCTTCAGACTGCTGGGCTTTGTAGGGGAAGGATCCTCCCAGCCATACTGCCTGATTCCCTGCTTTCAGATCCCTTTCTTTCTCTGGGGCAGGTAGCTCTGTCCCGCAGGCTTTCTCAGCGTCAGCCAGTGCTTCCACCTAGATCTGTCCCAATAACTCTGGCAATGCCGGAGTTGCTGCTCAGCCCTGTTCAGGCAGTTGGCGGTGGCTTTTCATCCCAGTGAAGATCTCCTGTTCTGTGGGTTGTGGAGGGCTTGGGTAAAGTGCAGTATCCGAACCGAAGTCCCAAGGGGGAGAGCCCCCATTCCTCTAGTCAGTTGCATGCACCTCCTGGGTGGGGCAGTGCAACTTCCTCAACTTGTTCTCTTTCTTTTATACCCACTGGCCAACCATACTACAAAATGAACCTGGTACCTTGTTTGGAACTGTGGAGACTACTCGGCTTCTGCATCTCTCTTGTTGGAAACTGCATTCCAGAGCTGCCTCTATTTGGCCACCTTGGAAACTCCCTATAATAGCTTTAAATAATATTTTGAGATTCATTTTCTGGTTAACACTTTATTCTATACACCATTTACATACATCTCTTGAAAATCTTTCCCAGATTTATCAGTTAATTTAATTACTTTACTGGATATGTAAAGCATAATAAGTTGAATTCATTTATCCTCAGGTGATTATGATTTTCAAAAAAATTTAAATGCCAATGTAATAAAAATCAAATTGCATTGCAAAAAAGATGGATAGAGAATTATTTGATAGTCATTACCAGAATTATCCTTTAAAAATTGTTTTTGACAGAATAAAAAAAAAAGAAAAAATATTGTTTTTGTCTTTAACACATGAACATACATAAGTGTTGAGAGAATTAATAAATCAATCAAAGTGAAGCAAATACTTCACAATTTCATTTTTCTCCTAACTTAACTGTGGTTTTATAAAATTTATTAAATAATATGGTCAACAAATGAGCATCTACTCTGAGTGAAGCAGTGGACTAGGCACCGAGTTATAAGTAAGAAAAATTAATAACAAATATGATCTGATGATCTAATGGGAAAATGAAACAGTACATACATAATTACAAGTGTAATTATTAGTTACAAGGAGAAGTGCAAACTGTAGAAAATAAGTAGTTTTACCTTCCCTGGGTGCTTAGAAGTTTTCTTTGAAGGAGTGATATTTTAATTAAATCTTGATTAATGAAAAAGAATTTGCAAGGCAAAAAGTAGGATGAGTTTCTAGGATAACACCATGGACAAATGTCAGTTTTCAAAAATCAAGTCCTTTTGAGGAGCCAGAAAGCCAGGATGATGAAAAGAAGAGAATTAAACTGAGTAGCGTGAGGTGCAACTAGAGAGTGTTTGGTGTCAGGTGTCATTAAGGAACTTCCAAGTCAACTTAGGAATTACAAATATTATCCTGAGATGGTAGGAAACTACTGAAAAACTGTAACCAGTGAAGATATTTGGTTAGTGTCTTAAATAAAAAACATACGTAATTGGATTACTGTATAGGGCACAAGAATGGATTGCAGAAAATGTAAAAGCAGTCCCAGGGGCAATACAACATTTCAAATGAGAATATGAAAGCTTTAAATGAGGACTATGGCAGTGATAGGGAGGGAAAGATAGATTTAAGACATATTTATGTAGTACATCCTATGAGGACTGGTGGATTACTGGATATAGAAGAAGAAAGTTGAGGAACGATTCAAAGATGAAACTCTGGTCTCTGGTTTGAGCAACTGAGTAAATAATTGGGTCTTTTTGCCCTATAGAACATTAAAATGAGAGCATGTTCCTGGGTGAATTGTGATTAGTTTCGGACTTTCACTTGGAAACTTAAAAAAAAAATCCAAATGGAGATATTGATTAAGTAATAAGAAGAGTGGCCAAGGTTAAAGTCATTGACAAATGGATGGGATGGTAATGTAAACCACAGGAGACATGAAATAATTTACAATAAAAGAATAATAGGGAAGAAAATAAGCTCTGACGATGAGTGGAAAATGCATAATAGGCCAAAAAAAAAAAAAACCACAGTGTTTGAGGAAGAGCAAACACAGAAAGACTCAGAAAGTACAGTGTCATAGAGAGCCAAAGTAAAAAAGCAAGAAATTATAAGTATGGTGAACAGTATCAAATCCTGTGAAGAGATAAATTGAAAAAAGACTAAAAAATGTCATTTGAATTTACTAACATTAAGTCCATTGATGAATTTAATGTTAGTAATTTTAGAGAAGTATAAAAGGCTTTGTAATTATTTAGAGTTTTTTGGGGGAAAGAAAAGGGTCTAGCTAACCATTTTAAGATGAATTGTGGTGGGTAGAAAAGAGTTAAAACTATGTCCATTAATGGGGTAATTGCTGGTCAAGAAGAGACTGTTTAGCTAATAAGAAAGAGACTTTAGCATGCCAACATGCTTATAGATTTTCCTCTGTACTCAAATAGTAGGTGGATATTCTGTAGGAAAAGGAGAATATTGACTTTGAAGAGATTCATGAAACTTTCATTGTAATT
This sequence comes from Cacajao melanocephalus, assembly GCA_963573385.1. NCBI lineage: Eukaryota > Metazoa > Chordata > Mammalia > Primates > Pitheciidae > Cacajao > Cacajao melanocephalus. Next base: position 5,911 of record CAUYLG010031872.1, on the reverse strand, counting down.
AAGGCAGACTTATTTTTCTAACACAGGAGTTTTGTCAATCTATCCAAAGTCAATACTTTCCTTTCAGATTCATAATTTTGTAAGCCCTGATAGAGTTTTATTGTATGTAAGGAATTATTTCACTTGCTAAAAAAGTCCACAAAACACTTGTTTATACTTATTTATCATATATCTGTCTTCCAAGCTCTTTTCTTTCAAATTAAATATTTTTTCTTTCCTTTTATCCTCTTTCTAGGACAATTTCTGCCTTCTTTTGTATTACCAAGGAGATATTTGGAGCAGAGTCAACTCTCTCAGTTACATAAAATAAAAAATGGCATATTCTTGGCAAACAGATCCAAATCCCAATGAATCACATGAAAAGCAGTATGAACACCAAGAATTTCTCTCTGTAAATCAACCCCATTCTTCTAGCCAAGTCAGTCTGGGTTTTGATCAGACAGTAGATGAGATCAGTGACAAAATTCCACACTACAAGAATGAAATTGATGAAAACACCTTTTCTGTGCCCAGTGCACCAGAATGGGACTCAAAAGGGCATTCATTAAACAAAGCACACCAAATATCTTTGAATGAATTCACTTCTAAAAGCCCTGAACTCTCCTGGCATCAACTTAGAAAAGTACCAGTAATTGGTTTTAGTCCTTCTGTGTTACCAAAACCCCAAAATATGAATAAAGAATGCCCTTGGGGAAACCCCATAGGAAAACATCATGGTGCTGATTATTCCAGATTTAATGTTTTAGCTCCATCATTCACAAGTCTGGATAAAATTAATCTACAGAAAGAATTAGAAAATGAAAATCATAACTACCATATAGGATTTGAAAGTAGCATTTCTCCTACAAATTCATCCTTCTCAACTGACTTCATGTGGAAAGAAGAGAACAAAAGAAGTGGACATATGAGCATTGTGGAACCCTCTTTCATACTTTTGAAAGGCTCTCTTCAACCCAGGATGTGGGAAAGTACATGGCAGGAGAACATAGAGGTATGTGTAATGCATGTCAATCTAAAAATATGAATTTGAAAGATTCATCCAATAATGTATTGGGTTAATTTGGTAATGAAGGTAACTGACCATAAAAAGAGAAATCTATTCATATTACTTTTGAAAAAAAATATTTTCACAAATAATGTGTTCTTGTATGAATGATTTTTTTCTGAGAAAAAGGGAAATACATTTTTTAAAATATCATCTGTAAAGTTCCAGTTCCAGGTTCATCAAAACTATTATAAGATTTTATTTAGTTTTAGTTATGATACTTACATTTCATTGATAAAAGTAGCAGAGTTGAAGGTTTAACGGATAATATTTTCTATTTTTTTAATGCACATACACAAACACACGTATCTTTCACTACATTGATATATTGAGTCACATTATAATGATTTGGAACTTTATATCATTATTGGTAGAAAAAATGCCCCTCTACCCAGAGGCTCTTAATTTATACTATTGGCAGGCAACTTCTATTGAGATCATTCCAAGGGCAGGAAATTAAGTATTCATTGTGTGACTCATCTTAATGCTTTTATTACTAGCTTTCCAATCATTTTAGTAACCAGAGTTTTTTTCTGTATTTGAAGATTTCTCTACTTACTTCTCTGCTTGAGTCTAGATATAAGTAAAATCAGAAGTAAATATTATTGCAGAAGAAACATTATTGCAGCTGCAGTGTGCAGGGTGAGGCAGATAGGTTCTTTATTTATTCAACAACTATTTATCAAAGCCTTAAAACATATTGCGATATGCTATCCAGAATGAATGCAAAGAAGAAAATATGGTACCTGAATTCAGGAATGGATACTGCTCTTATTAACTGGCAAGCAAACAATGGCAACATCGTAAAATAACAGATGGAGTAAGTGCATAGGAAAAGAAACATCTAATTCTACTTCATTCAAATTCACTTGCAAAAGAGGTACCACCTCAAATGATCTAAATTAAAATTCAGGAAATCTTAGGGCTGTCTAGTTCTGATCACAATAGTGTAGTAACTACTAAACTTTCCCTACTCTAAAAAACGAATATAGAGGTAGATTAAATAAATGAAGTAGCTGATTGCAGCTGTTGAACAGACAGTACAGAACATAAATCCTTGAGAAAAGTGAGCCCTGTGATCATCTCAGTCTGTGCTTGAGGGCAATTTCATGCTGCTATGCAGGCTGGTAGAGCCCAATTTGAGAAGCAGCATCACTGACTGAGAAGGCAGAGCCTGCAGTTCCAAGTTGCAGAAGCAGCTATGATTTGACAAGCAGAGTGCTAAAGAAGAGGTAGCTTTGAAGTGGGTACGGGTCAGAACTCTAGAGAGGACTCACTGCTTGCCAAGTATTGGGATGTGCTTGCAAGGCTTAGTAGATAATGTCAGCTTTTGACTGAGAATTGGATGGGATTGTGTTAATTATACAGAATTGAAGTTATAATGCAGAAATTTGGGCCAAATTAGAGAAGAGACTGAGCTGAGTACTTCAAGCATTCAAATGAAGCTACAAAGCCATGTCTTAAGAGTAAAAATGAATGCTACATCAACCAAAATAGATGTAGCCTAACAAATAAAAATAATAATAATAAGGCAAATTAGACAAGAAGGATTTTAACTGCCTGCTAAAGAAAAATAATGTTAATTATGATTTATAAAGTGCCATCTACAATATTCAACATAAAATAAAAATGCATAGATATGTAAAGAAGCAGGAAATTTTGTCTCATGCTCAAGAAAATAACCCTATCAGTCAAAAGAGCCTCTGAGATAATCCTGATGTTGGAATTAACACGGGGACTTTAAGTTGGTTATTAAAAGTATGTTCAAGTAGATAAAAATGTTTATAATGGCTAGCTCAATGATGATCTCAGCAGAAAATTAGAAACAAAAAGAAAACAAACAAACAGAAACAAAGGCCAAGTCCAGTGCTGAAAACAAAATATTTGCAATAAAATATTACTCTACGTGCTTAACCACAGATAGGAAAGAATAGAAGAAAAATAATAATTTGAAAGCAAAACAGTAGAAGTTATCCAAATTTAAGTAGAGAAAACACAGGGGTCATATAAAAATGAGCAGGGATTCAGGGACTTATGAGATAAGAAACATAATATGTGGACAACTGGAATGCTAACAGGAGGAAAGAAAAATAGAGAGCAAAATTAATTTGAATAAATAATGGTCAAGAAATTACTCAAATTTGATAGAAAATAACAAATTATATATCTAAGAAGCTCACCACAACCCAAATGGAATAAATAAAAAGTCAGCTACATGTAGACATTTTATACTCAAACATCTAAAAACCAAAAGAGAAAATTATGGAAGGGGGCAAATAGGGAAGAAAAGATTTCACACAGTGGAACAACAATCTGAATGAAAGCAAACTTCTCACTGGAAACAATGGAAGCCAGAGACAATAGAACGACATTTTAAAATTCTTTAAAAGAAAATGAAACATACTTCTATATCCATTGAGTATAAGTTTCCAAACCAAAAACAAAATAAGTACATTACCATAAACAAATGTTGAAAGAAATTAGTCAGCTAGCAGGCACATGAGAAATGCCAAATTAACTACTTCAGGTACAAGGAAAATGACACCAGATGGAATCTAGCAAAGGGTGAAGAATGATAGAAATAGTTAATATGTTGAATAATACAAATGACTACTTTAAATTTTTTGAAAGACAATGGACTAAAGCAATATAACAGCATGTTATTGTAGCATTTATTGTGTATGTGGATAAAAACTATCTGAAAATAACAATGGGTAGAAGGGGGTTAAATGTTATTTTGCTATTGTAAATTCTTACATGTTAAATGAAATGGTATAATAGTAAGTAAACTGAGATATATTAAGGATGTACGTTGTAATTCCTAGAGCTAGTACCATGAATTATATATTTAAAAAAATACAAAGAAGAAAATCTAAAAATACAGCAGAGGAATAAAATAAAATAAAAATGTCAAGAGGAATAAAAAAACAGAATAAAATAGAAAAGACAAATAGAAACAAGTATAAATAAGACAGTCTTAAATCTAACAATTTCCATAAATATACTAAATGTAAATAGAATAAACATTCCAAAGAAAAGGCAGAAATTGACAAATGAGATAAAAAAGGAAAGACTCAGTTACTGTCTATAAGGGACAATATTAGGAAACAAAGGCAGAGATAGGTTGAAAGCAAAAGAAACAATGAGATTTAACATTCAACCAGAAAAAAAAAAAATTTTGTATGATTATTAATCTCAGAAAAAGTGTATTTCACAGCTGAGTACTATTAGAGAAACAAGGGGTCATTTGTAATGCTAAAATGGTCAATCAGGAAGAGATAATAAATTGAAATATGTATGTACCTAATAACAGAGTTTTAAAATGCATAAGGCAAAAATGGTTTCTTTAATCCTACATGCACTCCCTGACCAAGCTATTCATTTGTATATTCCCAAGCCTTTCATGCATGCATTCCCAAGCTATTCATGCATATATTCCCAATAAATGAGGCATACATTCACATAATTACTTGTATATGAGCATTAATAGTTTTATTTAAAAGAACAAAATGCTAAAAACAATCCAGATGTTCATTAACAGGAAGACGACTAAACAAATTGTGGAACAGTTACACAGTAGAATACTGCTAGTTGGCAATGACAATGATAAGCTATTGATATGTGTGATAGCAGGAATAATTTTAAAATATGTGTATCATTATGTGAAAGAAACCAGAAACAAAAGAACACATATACCTTGTTTGTGGTGACAGAAATCTGAGTAACACTAGTTATCAAACAGATATGCAGATTTAAGAAATGGGGACATTTTCTAAAATGAAAGAAATATTCTATATTGTCATTGGGGCATTGATAGCACAGTTTTATGCCTTACACAAAACTTAAATTATATACTTAAGATCTACACATTTTTCTATGTGTAAATATTACTTCAATTTTTAAAAATTAAAAAAATTTACAAATGAAATATGAATTAAACTTCAAAACAGGATAAAATTGTAGAATGATATTAATATTTTCTCTTCACCAAATTAGATTAATTTAGTAGTTTTTATTTTAAGTCAATAGGTTGTTCCATTCAGCTAGTGGAAGTACCTCAAGGCAGTAATATGAGTCTGGCCTCTTTCTGCAACAAAGTAAAAAAGTGAGTATTTCTATTACATTAAACTTTGAAATTTTTGTGCCTAAATAAATTTGTGTATTTTGACATCACTGAACTGATTAATTTTGCATATAAAAGTCATGTAGTTTCAGAACACACTAAAAAATAGAAATTTTTCACAAATCAGTTCATTAATCAACTTCTGTTAATGTTTTTTTTGTTGACAGTCAAATAGATGCTTTTCTCTTGAAAAGCTGGTTAAAGTTAACTGTTTTTATAAATTCAGACCTGTGCTTGTTGTTTGTTGGTGGTTTGGTTTGAAGTGAATTATTACTTTTCTTTAATGACATAAGTGACTAACTCCTCTTGCTAAGCCCCAAATTAACACAAATTAATTCTCCCTACCTGGGATAGTCTATTTAGAATTATTATAGTTCACTCTTATCTTGAGTGGATTGGCAAAATATTAAATAAATGCATGTGTGTTAATTCATTGAAAAATGAATGTGATCACTAGTGGATATTCCAAAATAAAAGCACTGATATTTTGCTAATCTAAAAATACTATATATATATATATATATATATATCATATATCAGATATATTATATATATATATATATATATATATTATATATATATCTCATATATAGCATTTATTTTAGAGACCCGGACATATATATATCATATATATATCATATATATGATATATATATAAATGCTATATCATATATATTTTATATATGATATAGATATATCATATATATTTTATATATGATATATCTATATCATATATATAGATA
>CAUYLG010031871.1:0-48321 GCA_963573385.1 Cacajao melanocephalus | reverse complement strand
TAAGGGAGCAGAGTTTTTAAGGATAACTTGGTGGGTTGGGGGGAAGCCAGTGAGCCAGGAGTGCTGATTGGTCTGTCAGAGACGAACTCATGTAGAGTCGGAAGCTGTCTTCTTGTGCTGAGTCAGTTCCTGGGTGGGGGCCACAAGATCAGATGAGCCAGTTTATTGGTCTGGGTGGTGGCAGCTGATCCATCAAGTGCAGGGCCTGCAAAATATCTCAAGCACTGATTTTTTTTTTTTCTTTTTTGAGACTGAGTCTTCATCTATCGCCCAGGCTGGAGTGCAATGGTGTGATCTCGCTTCACTACAACCTCCGCCCTCCCCCCTACCCCCGGGTTCAAGCAATTCTGGGGCTCAGCCTCCCAAGTAGCTGGGATTGCAGATGCCCACCACCACACCTGACTAATTTTTCTATTTTTAGTAGAGACAGGGTTTTGCCATGTTGCCCATGTTGGTCTTAAACTCCTGACCTCAAGTAATCTGCCCACTCTCAAAGTGCTGGGCATTGATCTTAGGAGCAATTTAGGGAGGGTCAGAATCTAGTTGCCTCCAGCTGCCTTACTCCTAAACCATATTTCCTTCTTTTTTTTTTTTTTTTTTTTAACTAAGATCAAGAAATGAGGATACAGTCCATATAAACCATAATTTCTAATTTTGTGGCTAATTTGTTAGTCCTATAAAGGCAATCTAGTCCCCAAACAAGAAGGAGGCCTGCTTTGGGAAAGGGCTGTTATGGTCTTTGTTTAAACTCTATAAACTTAAGTTTCTCCCAAAGTTAGTTCAGCCTGCACCCAGGAATGAACAAGGACAGTTTGGCGGTTAGAAGCAAGATGGAGTCAGTTACATTAGATCTCTTTCACTGTCTCAGTCATAATTTCGCAAAGGCGGTTTCAGTCAGTTCTGACTTGAGGTCAGGACTTCGAGACCAGCCTGGCCAACATGGTGAAACCCCATTTCTACTAAAAATACAAAAAAACTTAGCCAGGCCTGCTGGTGGTGCATGCTGTAATCCCAGCAACTCAGGAGGCTGAGGCACCAGAATCACTTGAACCCGGGAGGTGGAGGTTGCGCTAAGCCAAGATCGAGCCACTGCACTACAGGCTGGGCAACACAGCAAGCCTCCGTCTCAGAAAAAAACCAACAACATATATATATGTGTGCATATATATGTGTGTATATATATGTGTGTGCCTATATATGTATATGTATGTGGGCATATATACGTATATATATGTGTGTATATATATGTGTATATAGGTGTGCATATGTGTGTATATATGTGTGTATATATATATCATTTTCCGGGCTTTAAAGTGGCAAAGTGGTATATATATGTGTATATACATAACTAGTGTTAAAGGAAAAGAAATCTTGGGGCCCCTAAATCACTAAGCCTAAGGGAAAATTCAAGCTGGGAACTGCTTAGGGCCAACCTGTCTCCCCTTCTATTCAAAGTCACCCCACTGCTCTGAGAAGCATATCTGATTGCCTCCTTTGGAGAGGCTAATCAGAAACTCAAAAGAATGCAACCATTTGTCTCTTATTTACCTATGACCTGGAAAACTCCTCCCTGCTTGGGGTCTTCCTGTTTTTTTTGCTTCAAATGGTGCTGATGTTCCAGACTCACCGAATGTCATCTTGCGTATGTGGATTGACGGCTCATGTCTCCCTGTTATGTGTAAAAGCAAGCTGTGCTCTGACCACCTTGGACACATGTCATCAAGAACCTTCTGAGGCTGAGTGCAATGGTTTATGCCTGTAATCCTAGCACTTTGGGAGGCCGAGGCGGGCAGATCACCTGAGGTTGGGAGTTCGGGACCAGCCTGGCCAACTTGGAGAAACCCTGCTTCTACTAAAAATACAAAAATTAACCAGGTGTGGTGGCACATGCCTGTAATCCCAGCTACCCGGGAGGCTGAGGCAGGAGAATCGCTTGAACCTGGGAGGCAAAGGTGGCGGTGAGCCAAGATCATGCCATTATACTCCAGCCTGGGCAACAAGAGCAAAACTCTGTCTCAAAAAAAAAGGGACCATACTTGATGATTTTCAAAGGCCTTTCACCTACATTATCTAGTTTGAGCCCTGTAAGGCCGATAGCCTCGCCAGGAGCCGGATGGACAATACTCACCCCCTACGCACCTGATAACACTTATCAGGAGGCCGGACGTCCTACTGGCACCTGCCTTCTCCATGCAGGCTCCCCACACCCACTCCTGCATTCCACCCCTAGCCCCACACTCAGCACTAAATCATACCGTCAGCCCAAAATTCAAAAATCCCGCCGAGAGCCTAACCAATGGCAGCTCGCCAAGTCCGGGTCCAGTCTCTCTCTCTCTGACCAATACAGGTGCCCATGCTTTGTTACCTTCTCCAGCCCACCTGTCCATAGCCCTGTTGAACTACCAATGGCAACTTGCCAAGTCCAGGTCCAGTCTCTCTATAACCAATGCAGTTGCCCATGCTTTGTTTCCCCACTGACCAATCTATTGCCCTCACCCCCTATAAAACCCTACGCTCAGAACGGCTGGGTGCAACTTCTCTGGCCCCTCTCTCTCTCTCTCTCTTTCTCTCCCACCTGGGACCACAGAACCTCGCCTGGGAGCTAAATAAACTGGAATTTAATTTGTCTCGTGCTGGCCTCAGTTTCCTCATTTTAAACTCGGCAATATCCTTACAAGAATAACCTTACAAAAGGAAGTTATTTGTTATGTGCCTTAATATGCAAAGCCTTCCACTCAGTCCTTTACATATGTGTTCATCATTCATTCCTAGAACATCCCTGTGGGTAAGACATTATTATTTCCAGTTTACATGAGTAAACAGAGGCTCATAGAGCCCAAGACATCACAGTCAATAAACAGGATTTCGATCAAGGTCCATGTGACTCAAATCCCATGTCTTTCCACTTGAGTCAACATTTAGAGTTGTGCTTAGCATATACACTAAATATACTAGCCTGTGTTTAGGTGTTTGTCTAGTCATGTGCCTTTCACTGGTTCCTACAGCTCCCAGAACAGTGCCATGTGCTTGGAGGTAGTGTTGACAATGAAGACACATGGAGATGCCTTCCAAATCACTCCCAGTGTCCTCTTCCATGACAGGTCCACTGAGATCTAATTCAAATCTGAGGCATGTGGCTGTAGTTACCACATTTGGTGCCTTTTCTACAATATTTAACATAATATGTTGTCACAACAGGAGTTAAAACTATGATGCAAAGACATGAGAGGAAGCAGAGGGAAAGCTGACCAAGAGATATGCAGAGAGGGTAGAGTCATCTCTGCTATGCACTTGGGAAAGAAAGTGGTACCACTGAGCCTCTCCCCAGGAAGAATCCCCTAGTTTTTCAACTAGGCTGAGCTGCTGATCCAGGCCATCCCAATGACTCTCACCAGCATTCTGGGGACTCCCTTAAAGCCAAGGTAAACATGACTCAAACCAGCAGAAACCAATACTGCTTGCTCTGTCCTGAACTTTCTCATAGTTTCCCTAACCCAGGTTGCCAGAGCTTGGACAATTAGTTGCCAAGGGCAACCAAACCCCACCACTTCCAACTTCATTTTGATTGGCTTAGGGAGATGGAAGTCAAGGAGGGTCCAGCAGCAAGTTGCCTTTTATATCTAATGCATTCACTTAATAATCATCTTGCCTTATAGTCATGTAACTCTTCAACTTTTTAAAGGGCTTTTCAGTATCATTTTATAATCTCTTATTCTCACTGCAATTCTTGAGGTGAATGATGATCTCCTCAGGCAGAGAGGAACTCCCTGCAGTTGTTTTGTACCTCTCCACCAGCCTCAGCAGTTTTGGAAACCAAAAACCTTTTCAGCAAAGAAAGAGCAGGAATATGGTCTTTCCAACACAAAGCCACAGAATCACTCAGTCTTAGAGATGGGTGGGTTCTTAGCAGCTCCCTAACTATACAACTCTTACCTAAGGGCAGGGGTGCACTCTAACCCCATACTGCACGAAAGAACTTCCTGTGATGATGGAAATGCACACATCTGCTCTGTCCAACTGAGAACTGAACTGGAAAGAGAAGATATGTGCATTTTGATCACTTGAAATGTAGCTAACATGATTGAGAAATTGAATTTTTAATTTTAACTAGTTTTAATGTTAACAGCCACATGTGACTATTGGCTACTCTATGGGAGAATGCACTATACAGCATCCCAACCAGACTTTGCTGCAATAGTAATTTACTACCTCAATTTGATATACAGTGTCCACAAAGAGAGTAATGCAATTTTACAAAGAGAATACCTGTTATCTGTGCTGAAAGAATTACAAATGAAAACACCTTTTACCTACAGTTGGAATGCTGATCACTTCAATAAGAAAATGCTTACAAACTCTTACTGATTGAGCAGGTTGGAAACAGAGAAGCCACTAAAGACCATCTAGCTCAACCCCTTTATTTCACATACAGGAAAACGGGCTTGCTACATCTTTCTCCTCAGGTCATATCTTAGAGATCCTGTGTTCTCTAGAGAGTTCAGTGCTGTTCCATACTTGCTCCCAACGTTTCTGACAACTTTCCCAATTATTCTCTACTTGTAGGTATTCCAAGGCAAGAACCAAGCTAGGGAGAAGGAATTAGAAATGTCACCACCATGACTAGTGACCAGAGTCTCCTGCTTGCTATTTCATGGGAGCCACAGGTCAGTAGTAAAGTGCAGGGATCTAAGGGAGTCCTGGGTCCAGTCGCTCAGGGAGAGCTCTGCAAGGACTCTTGGTCTAACCACTCTCCATCTTCACCTGTCCAGTGACCTATTTGGAAAGCCCCCAGATTTGTTATTTTTTATTTTTATTTTTTGAGATGGAATCTTGCTCTGTCACCCAGCCTGGAGTGCAGTGGCATGATCTTGGTTCACTGCAACCTCCGCCTCCCAGATTCAAGTGATTCTCCTGTCTCAGCCTCACAAGTAGCTGGGATTGAAGGCACACACCACCACACCTGGCTAATTTTGTATTTTTTTCTTTTCTTTTTTTTCTTTTGAGATGAAGTATCACTCTGTCGCCAGGCTAGAGTGCAATGAAGTGATCTTGGCTGACTGCAACCTCTGCCTCCTGGGTTCAAGCGATTCTCCTGCCTCAGCCTCCTGTGTAGCTGGGACTACAGGTGCACACCACCATGCCCAGCTAACTTTTGTATCTTTAGTAGAAATGGGGTTTCACCATGTTGGCTAAGATGGTCTCAATCTCTTGACCTCATGATCCACCCACCTCGGCCTCCCAAAGTGCCAGGATTACAGGCATGAGCCACCAGGCCTAGCCTTGTATTTTTTCTTTTAAGTAGAGACGGGGTTTCAGCATGTTGGCTAGGCTGGTCTCAAACTCCTGGCCTCCAATGATCCGTCCTGTCTCGGCCTCCCAAAGTGCTGGGATTACAGGAGTAAGCCACCACACTGGGCCCTCCAAATTTAGATGTTCAAAAAAAAATCCGTTTCCTCTCACATTGGATCAGAGCACTGGTGTCAGTTTAAATTTGGGACTTCTAGGCAAAACTGATTTCCAGAGGAATCCCTTTCCCTTTGTTATTTTCTGAACGGACTCCTGGAAAGAGGGAGTCTCCATAGGTGTGGGTCCTAGAAATAAGAGATTTTTAAATTAGGGAGAGACATACATAATTTTATTATAAAAAGAAAAAACATTTATTTTCTCTTTTTTAAACTAAAAATTAAGAAAATGTAAATGTAAATCAGCCTAATATTTTGAGTATTATTTGAAGCTCTTGGTGGTCCTGCTTCTGAAGGAGAAACATCTAAGAAACATCATTCATGAAGCACTTAATGAATACCATCTTCCCAAAGACTACACTAGGCATTGCACTATCTCATAAGGGAGACAACCTCCATCTGTTCAATATTTGTTAAGCCCCCACTAGACAAAGTCCCTATCTTCATCAAACTTACATTCCAGTAATGGGAGACTTACAAAAATCATGTATACAAAACAACCTTACTTGAGATACAAGTCCTACAAAGAAGATAGAAGCAGTAGGATGGAGAGCGACACTGGGATGGTAGGGTGGGGGACAGGCTACTCTAGCTAGCGTGATTAAGAAAGGCCACTTTGAGGAGATGGCATTTGAGTGAGGGCCTGAATGCAGAGGAGGAGGCAGATGGGAGGGTCAGCGGAGGACGACACCCCAGGCAGAGGAACCGCATGCGCAAAGGTTCTGAGATGAGGACAAGCATGGCACGTTTGAGGGTCAAGAGGCTTGTAAGGCTGAAGTGAAGTGAACAAGCAGAAAGTGGTAGGAAGAGAGGTTTGAGAAAGAGGCCATGGTGCAGGGAGAGGCCCATGAGAAATAGATCGTGTGAGGCCTTACAGGCCAAGGGAAGTACAATGTGAAAGCACTTGGGCAGGGGTGGGCATGAAGCACAAGAGACATGATCGAATGTATGAATATAAATATATACAATGGTGGATAAAATATTTACAATACAGGAAGAATGAGTGCAAGGCAGGCCATTACAGTACAGGAGCTACGCTAATAAAGAAATCCATATTGTAGGGAGGGGCTCAAGAAAGGCTAAGCCTCCTGGGGCATGGCATTCCAGGCTACAACAGAAGACGCAAAGACGGAGCAGTGTGAGATGACATGAGTGAAACATGACAGCATGTTGGAGGGGACCACATGTGGTTGCTATGGAAGGTGGGTAGGTACGAGCCATGCATGGGAGCCATGCATACATCAGCCTTGGGAACTGAATGTATTTAATTCTTAATCTTCTCTTTTAAAAAATACTGGTACCCAGGCCCCACACCAGACAAATTAGATGAAAACTTCTGAGGGTAGGAGGGCAGACATTGGAGTATTTGAAAGCTTTCTAAGAGATGCTAATGCACAGCCAGGCCTGATAACTGCCACTATAGGCAATAATTTGAGGGGCCCTAAAAAATTTTAGACAAGCTGTCCCTGACATGGGTAGAGTGGCATCTGGTTGGTGGTGCCCATCTGATAGCCAGAGACAAAGCAACCCCTTGCTCATCCCAGCTTGGCTTTTGATCTGTGCCTGGTTCATGCCTTGGACACATAGGTTAAAGTTAAAGAAAAAAAAAAACTTTAGACAAGCAGCAACATTATTTCTCATAACAAATTTGTTTTTCTAAATATTGCATTTTATAATTCAGTATTTTAAAGTATAATATATTCAAGCAATGATGACAAATTAATTAGTTATGTTTGCATTTAAAACTTCTAACAATGTTACAAATGGAATAACAAGTTTCCGTTCCTCCTGACCTCTGGTTCCTCAGTTTATGAGAAACCTAGAAACTCTGAACAGAAGAAACCTTCAGCAATAAGAGCTGATAGATTTTACAGCCAGAAGGATACTGCAGAGAGCCCCCCCTCATTTTACAAATATAAGGAGAGGCCCAGAGAGGTACCATGATGAGGACAAAGATGCCTGGGGTTAACACCAAATCTAAGAGCTGGACCCCAAAGCTAGAGCTCTCTCCGCAAAACCATGCTGCCTCTTGCATGTGACTCAAATAAGAAAAGCCATCCTAATGTCTGGAATTGGACATTTTCCACAATATGAATCAGATAGTGAAAGATCACTTAATTTTAGAAGAAAAATATAAATATAAAACAGGAAAGGGATAGGAAAAAGAAGTCCAAACTAATCAGATATAGTTTTTAGCAAATATAACTTTATTTTTCAGGTTATCTCCTTAGTTAATGACCTCTATAGTTACTGCTCCTTCTGATGTTTTGATATTTCCATAGATTCCTATAAACAGAGAGTTTATTCAACATACAAGTTTTCGATAGGTCCATAATTCTTGTTCAAGGCATATCTTTCAATATAGGCCCACATCTTTCTCTAGTTTCCAGAAAATAGAGAGTTTGAAGCAAGAGACACAGAAGAGTGGGTTTGCTCCCATGCTGCGGAAGGCATTTGCAGGACAGAATTTCCAGCTCTATTCTAGAATCAAACACCTGAGGATTTTTTGAGTCTATATTTGGAAATGCCATTCCAGCCCTGCAGGCTTGAAATGTGCTGCTTAAAGGTGTGCCAGGAAAATACGGCAGCAGTACCATCTGCATTTCTACTGCCACCTTTTAGCCCTGGGTCCAAGATTTATACAGCAACCATGGTCAACTATTTGGCTCTTCTCCATTTCTTCATGAAGTCTTCCACTTTACTTTCCCCTGGCAGTGCACAGAGATTTTATATGCTGGCTAAATTGATCTGAAACAGAAGTAAAGGATGTCTCAGCCAAGGTCACTGCCCAATCTGGATGCAGTGATAGCTATAAAAACTGACTCTGTACATTTAAGTGTGTGAGTTCTGCAGTAAATCCAAAACACAATGCTTCTTGCTACTCCAAATGACCAAAGAGAAGGCTGGATTCAAGCTGGACTGTTTGTGAGCTATGAAAGCTATGACAGCCCTCAGCAGGGGACAGATGTTGTAACTAAGTAAAGAGTGACTTGGCCAAGGCTTGGTCATGCTGAGGTGGAAGCAAATCTCCAGGCATCAAAAATCAGTCAGGTGGCCTAGGAGCAAGATTACATACAAACATAAGTTTGGAAGGAGAAAGAGAGAACTTGGAAGTTAGCTCAGAGCAAGCCTGTAGTGAGAAATATGAACAAGGTCCATGGTGAAGAACCACCCAGCTCAATGTCCTGTTGTAACACTTATACATTTTATTCTTCTACCTTTATTTCCTTTCTTCTTACTTTATGCAGATCCATTCTAGAATCTATTATGTGTTCAACCTCTTATGTATCCAACAAAACATATACTTTTATGTCACCAACAGATTTAGGCTATAGAAATGCATGCCCTAATGTGGCATTAGATGGGGACATTTTTTATCTAAACTGCTTTCACACTACTTGCAACGTGATTTGTCAAAACAAATACCTTAGGACCTCGTCTCTGTAAGACTTCACATACTCTGCATGTGGTGGTTCCCTTATATTTTCAATACTTCTGGAAACACAAAAGCTGGCACAAGTGTCATTATCATGGAATCCATGGTTCCTTCCCTCTGTGCAAGTGACCAGTTATCTGATGGAAACTCTTGCAGCAGCTGCCTGCCTTTCATGGATGCTTCCATTGCCTGTTCAACATCCTCGCTCTCCAGGTTTGCCAAGAGTGTCTTCTGGACCGCAGGACTGATGCTCACATGAAACCTTCCAGTCAATGTGCACTTTCAGGCACTCATCCTAGGATACCAGGAGAACACAGTGCTCTTTTTTTTTTTTTTTAATCCTTCTCATATTCAAATTTCATCTTATCTATGAAGTGTTGTGAACACAGCTAAAGGGACTTCAGGTGTCTTGCATTTGTTCCCTGTGTGGTCCTGGTGAGGATGCTGCAGTTTCAGAGACAGCAGTAGTAAACATTGGGAATTTAGAGTGCTAGAAGGAGGTACTGGTATCATCTCCGTCATGGGCCTCCTCTCTCTCATGAAGTACTTAATGTCAACAGACACTTCACTTCCTACACATGAAGATGCATTCAGTCATCCTTGTCTCCTTCAGATATGCATATATCATTAGATGGCATTTGGAAGTCATGTTTACTCTTCTCACTTGGAATAACCTACAGTGAGGAAGGGGCGCACTGTGCAAGGAGGAGCTTCCATTTTGCTAAGGAGAAAAATGATAAGACTGTAGTTAGTACCTCTCTAGGTTCCAGACAATCTTCTCCATTGTATATAAATCTGATAATGGCCCCTGCACAGGGCACTAAGCACTATTCCAGCTCTGAGGGCCTCACCTCAGGACTAAGACCAGGTGTTTTGACTTTGCCTCAGAGCAGGGATTTGTAATTTAAATACATTATGGAAATACGCCACTGGAGCCAAAACAAACTATAATATTCAGAGTTCAGATAAATTTTAAACTCTTACCTTTCAGCGAGGAGACATCGCTTTTTTTCTTTGTGAATCTCAAGTTGAGGGGCCAAAAGAAGTTCAGTTCCAAGCTCCTTCCAACTCCCACACCTTCACACTGTCTGTCACTCCTGCCTCTCCTGACCACATAAGGCAGTGAGCTCTTTGTTTTATAATCTCCACAGGCTCCAGCAAACATCTATTTCACCTAGACTTTCAATGCCTCATTAGGAAGACTGGGACCTGTCTTCTAACCTGTGGAGCAAAATTCAACAAGAAGCGGCCCACAATGAAGGCACTGAATTTTTCCTGCCCCCAGTCCCCTCTTAGGAAACTGATCGCCTGTCAGAAACACAAGTAGCCATCATATTTGAAAGCTGTGCCTGGGTCTGTATGTGACTCAAAATCATCTGGCGCCATAGGCAGTTCTACATTGAACATTGTTCTTCTGCTTCATTTTCAGGGATAAGCTGGACGAGGTACAATACATGTCCCAGTATTTAAACCCCAAACCATAAGTACTTTATTTTGTGATGGAGTAAAACAATTTCTCAATCCAAAAGGCATCTATCTTTCAACCCCTTTCTGAGTTACCTTCTGAGCCTATGGGGGATCCTCAGAATTGCAGTGACCCTCAAGCAGTATTCATACTTAGGGTTCTGATCTTCAAAAGCAGCTTGGAGCTAGAAAAAGGACAAAATTGGGGGTGATCCTGCTAGGCTTTGATGTGGATGCCCACAGGCCTGGAGAACGAATGATCTGGGAGATGTGCAAATAGTTCTTGCTTCTTTCTGGGAGCAAAGTCTTGGCCACAGGACCGGTGTCCATAATAACGAGGCATTTTTAGTAACATATAGGAGGCCACATGAGATTCACATGTTTCTGTAATATAGGTGCAAATCTGTTTTCACCTTGACCTACTGGGATAAGGAGTAAATTGGGAAACAAAGAAAAAGTAGTGCTAAGGCAGGAGAATAACCTTGAAGGCAGGGGTAGAGGGGGAGAAGTGATCTCAGATCATGTTATTAAGTTCAGTTTATAGTTCATTACTGTTTCAATTATTGTGACATAATTTGTCACAATAGAATTGTGACAATTCCTTCCCAAAAGAATTTCTAGAGTCATCCAAAAGCACTAACAATAATATATTGTGTTGAGTCCTGGTAAACAGTCCTAATTCCTCACAATATTCACCACAAAATGTTACTAATTACTCTGTAATATCTGGACTGGCAAATTTACTCACGTACCAGCTTTGTCCTGTATGTACATTACTTTTTTGGGGGAGGGATGGAGCTGTGACTTTTCTATCATGGTAAAATATGTAGCACATAAAAGTGACCATTTTATCCATTTTTAAGTGTACAGTTCAGTGGGATTCAGTGCATTCACACTTTCACATTGTTGTGCAACAAACACCACCATCCATCTCTAGAACTTCGTCATCTCAAACTGAAACCTGCATTACTTTTCAAGCAGTATGTGAGCCTCCCTCAAACCCCAAAGGATTAAGACTCCACCTGTCTTCCTTCTCAGTCCTTGGAGAACTATAGGATACAATATTATGCAGCATTTTAAGGTTTACAAAATATTTTTTCTCAATGCTCACATAAACTTTGTAAGCCTCCTGTACAAGGGAGAAGACCAAGGATCCAAGAATGGGACAGACTTGCTCAGACAGGGCACTGACAATGCAGGGATCCAGGGAAGGCTCCCAGTGTGCATCCCATTATCCCTCACCACCCCCTACACTGAGAAGGAGAAAGAAGGTGCTGGAGTGGTGCCTAAGGAAATCCTCCAAAGGCCAAGCTATCTCTTCCCCAACCCTCTGCCTGATGTGATTCTATCTGACAGATAGTCAGAGCTACCTGGTGGTCCAGGAAAAAAAAAAGGCCATTTTCTTACATTTCATTCATTGCAAAAACCAACCAGGTCATTTCACACTTCGTTTCCTTCTCTTCTCTTTTCACTCACATCAAAACAAACCCACATCCCATCTACTTTTCCACAAAACCACCACAATACACTCCCCATCACCCTTCTCCCTGCACAGACCTCTTCTATCACCCTTCTCTCTACACAGACCTCTTCTATTCCTGATGATCAATCTAACCAGATTCCTTCTGCATAAAAATGTGAACATTCAAGAGATCCCATCTGATGTGGTTTCTCCCTCCTGCACATTGCAGGGATGGCTCAGCCTATGGCTTCCCATCATGCTGAGGCTACCTTGAATGCAGGATGGGCCCCTCCATCTAGGCCAGCATGGAAGACATGGTCTGCTTTTCTGTGTATCCTCTGTTCCTCTTATAAGAACACCAGTCATTGGATTTAAGGCCCACCCTAATCTAGTATGACTTCATCTTAACTAATTATATCTTCAAAGATCCTATTTCCAAGTAAGGTCATATTCTAAGATTTCAGGTAGATATAAACTTTCAAGGAATATTTATTCAATCCAGTACACCCACCTTCCTTCACTAAGGTATGTCAAATTCAATTTCTTGTTTTCTTTGGGTTTTGTTTTTGTTTTTTCATCTAGCACCTGCTCCATCTTAATCCTGTTCACCATCACTGCTGTGCTGGAAACTTCTGAGAATCCTGCTTCCATCTCCCCCCATCCCCATCAATACCTCTAGGCCTCACTTTAAAATGGGTACATGAACACCAGGTTAAGAAGGAAATGCTGCTAACTTGTCCAGAGAGAGTTCATTATTTCAGGCATCCATCTCTCCTCCTTTACCCAAGAAGTAGCATGTACTCATCTCACACATTTTGCCCTGATCTGGAGGGTCTAATAGCTCCTGCTCTCAGGTACTACACATCAGAGAAATGGGCTACTGCGCAGCTAGGGGAGCAGAGAAGGCAAAATGTAACCAGTTAACTTTAAAAGAGATGGAAAGTTAAAATAGAACAACAAAAAGCCAGCCAGGTGCAGTGGCTCATGCCTGTAATCCCAGAACTTTGGGAGGCCAAAGGCTAGCAGATTGGTGGAGCTCAGAAGTTCAAGACCAGCCTTGGCAATAGGGCAAAACCCGATCTCTACAAAAAAATGCCAGAAATTAGGCGTGGTGGCAGACACCTATAGTCCTAGCTACTTGCAGGGCAGGGGCAGGAGGATCACCTAAGCAGAGCGCAAAGCTGCAGTTAGCTGAGATTGCACCACTGCACTCCAGCCTGGGTAACAAAGTAAGATCCTGTCTCAAAAGAAAGAAGGAAAGAGAGACGAAAAGAGAAGAGAGGAGAAGAGGGGAGGGGAGGGGAGGGGTGGGGCGAAGCCATGTGGGCCAATGGTTAGGGAGGTGTGGCATAAGCCAAGTACTCAAGGAGGAACTGAATTTGAGCAGATGGAGGTGAGCTCAGAAGACATGGGGAACAACCTGGGGAAAAGCATGGAAGTACAAATAAGCCTGGAATTTTTAGGGGACTATGAGAAGACCCCCATCTGACAAGCCAGTAGGTTTCATTGCAGAGGCCAGGCTTATCATTGACAAGGTCGTAAAGGCAATTGTTTGTAGATTTATACCTGATCCTATAGGGCCCTGAGTCCAGGCCAAGAGGACCTGTTAAGGGGTTCTAAGCAATTGGGGAGTGTGACTAAGAGGTGTTCAGGAAAGCCAGATCTGGTTGGGTGTGCATGATGGACTAGAGGGAGTAGGGGGATGGCAAGGAAGATCTGGCTGGAAGCCCAGTTAAGAAGACAGGCTCCAGAGACAAAGCTTTTTTTTTCCATTGTCAGTGGCCTTGCAAAAGCCAAGTGAATTCCCATCCATCGCCATAATCTTCCGTCAGACTCTGCAATCAATATAGCTATCCTGACATGGCTAAGGGAGGGGGTACCCTGGCTGGCCTCCAGCGCTTCTTTCCCATTAACATGATGAGTTGCAGAGGGCACGTCAGGGATTTGCTTTCAGTGAATTCTAGGAATGGAGACCCTTTGCATAAAAATCCCTAAACAGGCAAAGAGAAACTCAACAGTGTTTTGCAAATCAACACATGAATGCCTCTTGAGGACAATGGCCTCTCCAGAGAGGACAGAATCATCATGTCAGCTCAGATCCTGCTTCTCGCTGATGCACTAGTCTAGGGCTGGTGCTGGCATCTGAGAGGTATCGAAGAAACTCTCAGCTCTGGCACCACTTTATACCAGAGGCCATCAGATAGACAATTATCATCTCCTCAATAGACTGGGAACTTCTGTAAAGTTCCCATCCAGCTCCTCCTAGTCACCAGACACAAGCCCAGAGGAGGCTGTAAACACACTCCCATCTACTCCACTCTCCTCATTCAGCCACAAACATCCCTGCTTCATGGGCGGAGGGTACGGTGGAGGTAACACAAAGCAGGCAGGAATAAACCCTGAATGTGGTGAATAGGGTAATTTCTGAAGTTTACAAGGCACACCTCTGAGCCTCTCTGCTTAGCTCAGTCCATCCTAGGAGAAAGATGGGCAGGAGAAGGGGAGCTCCGAAGAGCAGACGGGCTCTAATGTTTCCTTTCTCCTTAAGGGTGCTCTGCACTACATCACAGGAGGTTCCCACAGGTCCCAGACCCACAGCCACTGCTGGCTGGCTGTAGAGTACCTGGAGCAACAAGCCTCAGGAAGGAACTGGGACCAGAGGCACTAGCAGGGGAAAGGGACAGAGACAGAATTTTCTGAATGCAGCTAAGACAAAGGGAAGAAAAGACACACTCTGCTCTTCTCTTCTGCTGCACTGGAAGTTCAAGCTTCATCAGAAATATTATACAGGATGGCAGTCCACAAGGAAAAGGACCCTCCTGCAGATGGTTTTCCTTTTTTTAGTGATCAATGTAATTCGAAAGATGTAACTTCCACCCCCCTTATTTCTGAAAGGGATGCAAACAAATGGTCTTACGTGTACTAAAACTAAACTCCCTGTGCATGTAACTTCTTAAAGGTATTTATATATTGAATCTGACTCACACTTTTGATGTGGAAAAGTTTTATTAACGTAACTACTTCTCCCAGCCCACTCCCATTGGGATTCATGGCTCTTGCCCAAAAGTCATTTTGGCTATTTCTATGTTACCTTAAATCCTGGCAGTGATTAGTGTTTCATGACAAGCACATTCACAGATTCCATGAGAAACTCCTGGCTGTCTTTGGGTTACAATCAGGAAGTGAAATTGGAAGTGAGAAGCAGCCTTGTCTACACAAACAAAGAGCCCCAGGCTGAGGGTCTGGAGATCCAGCACCCTATCCCACTACTGCCTGTGTGGTCCAGTCGCTTGCTTCCTCAGGGTCCTTGTCTGTAGAATGACATTGCTGGCCTAGCACAGTCCTTAGCTGTCTTCCAGCTCTGACTTCCTGTGATTGTAAGAGAAGTTTAAAAATATCCCTAGAGAGAGAAATCTCACAATATTATTTAGTCATGAGAAGACTGAACTAATGGCATCTAATATCTCTGGGTTCTGAAAGTCTGTGACTCTATTATATACAATGGTTTTTAAATGTCCAGAGATTAAGAAACATAAACACAAAACAGAAGAGTCTCTTTAAAAAGCTATTTTAAAAGAACAGACATTAAAGAGCCTAAAATAAAGAGCCATTCCGTGTACATACAGAGCAAATGGGTGAACAAGATCAAAGTTATGCAATGTCTAGGGTGGCAGGGGCTTGTAGTAACTGGGACTCTTTCCTGATGAAAATAAGGCATTAGTAGGGACAGTATGCCACAGTCCTAACTCCATGTCATTGTTATATCTTTTGCCATTCGGTGCAGGGATAACACAGGACCCCAACACACGGATGGCATTACACGAAAAAGATTAATTCTCTCTTGACGAGTGCACTGCTTTGTCCTGAGGTCAATGGGAGATCATGGGACAGCAGTGAAGCATCTCAAGACACTTAAGACCTTAGACTTTAGCAAAGTTGGAGTCCTCCTGGTTAATAGGACATGGATTCACTCAAGTAAAAACAGAGGTTCAAAGTAGGGTATAATATACAGCAGGCAGACGAGATTCATCACAAAATACTCAGCTAACAAGGCGGGGAACAGGAATGAGCAAGACATGAGGTCAGGTGATCAAGCATTGGTAAAGTTTGTCAGGCCCCAAGTTTAAGCAGAGACTGTTAAAGGTAAACTAAGCCTCTCAAGGATTGGGAATAGATCTTGAGTGCTAGTATACAGAAGGTGCTCAACTGCACTTGATGTAAGTTTCCAAATGGAAACTTACAAAGATGCTGTTGCTCCAATGAAGTTTGTTTGCTGAACAATGTTTCTCATTCATGGCAGCTGAGACTTTCAGGTCAGCCCCAGGAAAAAGAAGCAGAAGCGGAGGGAAACTCCCTAAACTTAAAGGTACCTAAGCCAAGTCAAAGTCCCCTAGGAGAAAGGATTCCACTTTGTCTACCACCCTGGATTTTGCTGACAGAAGGAAGCTGTATTCTCTGGATGAATGAGGGCCAGAAAGTTGACGTCCTCCATAGTTTAAGCTGGATGGGGCCCTTGGAATCAGGGTGCCCATCTATCTAAGGAGATCCTGCCTTATCAGCATCCCAAACCCAGATGAATCTTAGAAATCCTGAAATCTTTCAGGTTGTCAGAAGCAGCTGGACACAAACAAAAGACCCTTCACAGAGTAATTAAAATAAGCAAGAAGGTAAAGGCTTTGTGTGTCTAATTCTCCACTCAGCTGAGGGAGATGTGATGGATGACCCCAAGAAATGCACACGAGCCAAGCCTGTTTCCAGAAGAGGCTTTCCCGTATTGTGAGGAGAATTGGCATTAGACAAAGTAACAGTACTTTTCAGTTTAATCTTGTGAGAAACTGAATTCAACTTGAAAGTAGGTATTGCATTTTTTAAAATTCCATTTCATATGGTTCCACTCCATATCCACCTTCTAATGGAAAGGATGGTTTGTTAACTGTCTAGTTTGTGAACCGTGTGTTCATACTATGATTCTATTGAAGTCACTTTATATAGAGAAGCATATTTAAACCTAGTTTGTGGGACAGTGGATCTGGAAATTTTCTGGACCTCTGATCCTGTCCTGGCCATTCTTAGTCATCCCTATCTATGCCAAGAAATTAACCACTTATTTAGTACAATCAAACTCAAGGTAATATCAACTACTTGGTGGCACTTTGATTTATGACAAAGGTGACATCGTAATGCTGTGAGGAAAGAATGGTATTTTCAATGTCTTCAAGTCTGTTGATGACAAAACAGGAAAAAATAATAATCTCTCTCTCACCATACACTAAAAGCATTTCCAAATGAATTACTGATCCAAATGTGAGAAGAAAAACACTGAAGCTTTTAGTAATAGTTAAGAGTAGACAAAAATTTCTTAAACAGGACAAAAAAAGTACTAAATATAAAAGAAAAAATGATAAATTGGACCACATTAAGGTTAATAGCATATGTTCATTTCATTAAAATGCATCTTAAGGAGTGTAAAGAGACAAGCCACAGACTGGAAGAAAATATTCATAATACATATATTCCACAAAGGACTCATGCTCAGAATACATAAAAAACTCTTACAACTCAATAAGGAGGCAGATAATTTAACAGCAAAGATGAGGCAAAAGATGATTCACATTACAAAAGAGGATATCCAAATGGCCAATAAACACATGAAGATGTTCTTGACTTCATTAGCCATCAAGGAAACACAAAAAAATAAAAACAAAAGCATAACACCCACAATGTGACACTACCACATACCTAGCAGAAAAGCCAAAATGAAAAAAACAAATAATACCAAATATTGGCAAAGGTTTGAAACAATGGGAAGTCTTCTATCTGCTGGTGAAGATATAAATCATTAAAACAGTTTGAGAAACTTTTTGGCAGTGTTTATTAAAGCTAAACACATTCATACCCCATTGCTTGGTATTTTCTCTTAGGTATATACTCCACAAAACTGTGTGTATATATTCATCAATAGACATGTACAAGAGTGTCCATAGCAGCTTTATTCATAACAGCCCCAAGCTGAAACAACCCAAATACCTTGTACTGTAAAATGGATAAATTGTGGCTTATTTATACAATATAGAAGTAAATTGCTATATACAACATGGATTAATCCATGGATTGGATTAATCCGTGAACAAAAGAGGACAGACACAAAATAGTGTGTATTTTAGGATTCCACGTATACAAAATTTCAAAACAGGCAAACCTAATATGATGCTGGAAGTCACCATAGAGATTATCCTTGAAAGGAGGAGGTAGTGAATGGAAAGCATGCTCATAATCTTCTTGATCCGTGTGCTGATTGCTCAAGTGTGTTCACTGGGTAAAAATTCATAGAGATGAACACTCAGAATTTGTGCACTCTTCTGTACACTTGCTATTCTTCAGTGAAAAGTTTATAACAGGAAAATATAAACACAAAGTAAATTTAAGGAATAAAGTCCATGTGGGAAAATAGAAAATCCATGAAAACTGCTTTGCAAACTCAAATCTATAAATGACAGCAAAATGGATAGCTTCTAATTGTCCTGATTATTCTCTTTTAAAATGAAAATTTGCTTTTTTATTTATTTAGGATATAAGTCCCACTTTCAAAACTAATTTGAAGCCACGGTCTTATTTGTTGAACAAATACACATTAGGGGCTTTTTAGTTTTCAGTGGAAGCTTTTAGGTCATCAAAGTTGTTCAAATTTGCTTGGTTTACTTTTACTTTTTTTCCCATGTTAATATACGGGTTTTTAAAAACACAATTTTTCTTGGCTAACACCCTCTAATGAAGAATAACAACCCTGATATTTACATAACCAGCAAGCAAATTAAGCTGAGCAGAACACAGTCCACCCAATCAGGATCTTTGGAAGGCTTCAGCCAGTGGCTATAGTTCAGGTCTAATAGCCTGGCATTTGTTGGAAAGGGAAGATTGGGAGTAATTGTTTCAATAATCCAAGCCAAGAAATACAGCTATGCTATTCAGGAAAAAGAGGAGGATGCACAGACCAAGTCTACCTCTAGCAAAACGGAACCTGGCTGGCTAGTAAAAGCTGATGTTCCCCTACCCTGCCGTGTGCATTGGCTTTCGTCTCTTCTGGAGGAAAACTTTTGCAGAAGACAGATTGTTCTCTTATATTTGTATGTCACCTTATTATTTTTAAAGTTTCCTAGATACTAACAGCATCTGAATCTCATGCTCACCTTAAAATGAAAATAGAGAAGGTTAATGTTACCCCTTTTTACTGGTGAAAGAACTGAGACTCAGACAGCTAAGAGACTCTTTAAAACCACATGGCCAGCAAGTTGCACAGCATGGATAAAACATATTTGTCATGTGCTCTGTTCTTTGTACCATGGGGTCTCTTGGCTTCTTCTAAGCTGCTTAAGAGAATGAGAACACACTCCCAAAACTTGGGAAAAAATGAGGCTTATTACACATTGGGCAGCAGGCAAGCTGGAATCTGTGCCACAGTCAAAGGAAAGGACAGTGTTTGCCTTCAAGATCATGCATTATGGAAGCACTGGGTGGTACAGGGAGATAGGTGCCAAGACTCCTATTTGTAGCAATGGTATGAATGCCTGAGTCTGACTCTACTATAAAAGGTCATCAGCAATGGTGGAGAAGTCTGCCATCTGGGCAGGCTTTGCTACAGACAGGGAACTGACACCTGGGGCTTTGAGACATACAAGTTCTGAAATTCATTCATGAACACAGTCAGTTTGGATTCTGCTAGAGATAGCATGCCGCCAGTAGTAAACAGCATAAAGAGCACTGGCTTTGGAGTCTGGCAGACCTTGCTTTCAGTCCCAGATCTATTTTTCACTCGATGTGTGCCCCAGAACAAGTTTCTTATCTGCTCTGAGTTTCAGGGATTTTTTTCATCGTAAAATAATAATGATAAAATATATCCATCAGAATCATTGTGAAAATTAATAAAATAATAATATAAAGTTCTTTGCATATAGTAGGCAGTAAATACGTTTTTGTTCCTTTCTCTTCTCCCCAACTAAGAAAACGACAAATTTTCTGTGCGCTTTTAAAACACATGAAAGGAATAGTTTCTATCTTCCTTGCAGGCCAGAATGAAATAAAAACATAAATCACTTAAATTCATACCTTACAGGTAATCATATATGAATATATAATAACCTTCTCAGATGGCCTAATTTAAGAACCTTGACCTATTTTTTTTCCTTTTTCACCTGGAAGTAATCTGATTAACTCAGTGCGTGCTTCATTTCCTGGAATAGAAATTGCAATAATTTTCTCCTTAATTTTAATAATTGATTAACATGACAAAAACATTTTACCTATAGTCAGAATCCAGCACCCACAATTTTTTCTAGAACTGATCTTGCCAAATGCTGCCTGGAAGAAAAGCATCTGATTTCCAGGTTAACTCTAGATGTTCCCCTGGGCAAATTCCACAGGTTACACAGAAACACTAAGAAAAGGGGTTTTATACCTGGCTGCCTATGACCTTCCTTTTAAAAAGCAAATACAGTCTTTTCGAAATCTACAGGTGTTCTTCCATGAGAACGTTTCACTGTTTCCTCAAACTCCGTGAAGACCCCTCCCATAAACTGGTCCACCTTCCCAGTTATCCTATTTCTGTTCATGAGTGGATGTTCTTAGAATCTCAGAAACAAGAAACTGAAAGAGACTTCCATTAAAGCCATCTGGTCTAGTACTTAAAAAAAAATGCATTAATCATCCCTGATCATCTGCTACTGACTAAACACGACCAGTAGAGGGGAGCTGACTGTGTCCCAGCTGCATTGCTCCCATTGTTGGTCAAGTCCTTCCATACATCTGGCTGGGATGTTTCTCCTTTCATCCTTCCCCCCTTCACTAATCCCAGATCTGCATTCCAGAGCAACAGGGGACAGATAAATCTCACCCTTCTTCCTCACTAGAGGCCCCACAACATGGAAGCCAGCCATTATATGTGTATATAGGTTTTACACTCTGAATCATTCAATCCAAAAAAAATCTGAGGATCAACTGTGTGCCTCACACTGTTTTAGGTGCTAAGACAGGAGATGTAAATAACACACAGCATCTATATGCAAGAAGCTCACACTAGACCCTTAGAACTTCTGGATATGACCTGGCTTCTAGACCAACCACCCTCTCCCTCTCCCAGATGTTCTTTGGCTTAGTGATACTTCTCTTAAAATGTGATACTCAGAATATGGGAGCAAAAATGGATGGATGAGTCTGTGGATTATCTCCTAGTTCTGATATTGTACTACAGTTGTGCAAGACATTAACAGTGGAGGATTCTGAGTGAAGGGCACACAGGACTTCTATGTATGTTTCTTTGCAACTTCCTATGAAGCTATAATTATTTCAAAATAAATTTTTTCTAGTGGATGGATGAGATGCCACTAACACAAGCTACTGATAGGACAATTCAAAGTCTAATAAAAGGCTCAAACTAGGGTTGGTCTACCTATTAAAATACTTCTGGAAATAACATAGAGAAGAACAGAGAGCAAGAACTGTCAGATAGAAGTCCACACTCTGCCTCTTCCTAGGAGGCAGAGCATCTTCTATAAGCACAGAGTTGTGCTTATAGAAGATGCCCCATGATCTGAATCTGCAGGGCCTTCTCCTCATTCCTATTCCGGAATGTCCGGATGGGCAGAGCCTATTCCCTGTGCTCCCTGTCATCTGGAAGGACCGCATGGGGTGGGAGTTATGAGCCATCATGCTTTGGAATCCAACACACCTGGCTTTAAAATGCAGGCCCACCACTCACTAGCTGTGATAGCCTGGCATGTTACTTGCCCTCTTCAAGCCTCTGCAAAACAAAGATGATAACAAGTGCTATTATCACATAGTGTCATAAGAGCAAGCAATAAAAAATAATTTATATAAAGTACATGGTATAGTCCCAGTATCCACAAATAATTCAATAAATATTTGTTGTTTCAGAGCTTCACTCATGAATAGGGGTCTGGGTTTCCAGAATTTACTTACTCTTCACAACCCCCGCCACCCAACTTTTTTTTTTTTTTTTTTTTTTTTTGAGACAGAGTTGCTCTGTTGCTCAGGCTGGAGTCAGTAGTGCAATCTTGGTTCACTGCAACCTCTGCCTCCCAGGCTCAAGTGATTCTCCTGCCTCAGCCTCCTGAGTAGTTGGGATTACAAGCATGCAACACCATACCAGCTAAGTTTTGTACTTTTAGTAGAGACGGGGTTTCACCATGTTGACCAGGCTGTTCTCAAACTCCTGGCATCAAGTGATCTGCCTGCCTCAGCCCCCCAAAGTGCTGGGATGATAGGTGTGACCACTGTGCCTGGTCCTTATTCCCTTTTTAATATTTGATAGAACATCTGCCTTTTCCCCACCTTCTAGTACCTCTCTAGCCTGCCAGGATGTCTCAGATTTTCAGTCCAGTGCTTCTCAAGCCATGTGCAGTGAACTAGTTTGTTTTTTTTTTTTCTGCTTTTATTCTAATATGCTATAGACCAGTACTTTAGTAAAACACAATAAAAATGAATTACCAGCGAAGTACAATTTTTAAAACTAAAGTTCCAATTTTTTAATTTTTAGATTCAACAGACATAAAATTACCCTGGCAAACTGCTATAAAGTTTCTAAATGCTTCCTTTCTATTTCTGTGCTTCTCATTACTGACTGACAACAAACGATTGGCAGAGCAGTTCTATGGACCACACTTTAGGGAGCACTGCTCCAATACCTCCCTTCTCCAAGCTCGTAGGAACCTTATTTTCGGTGAAACACAACTGAGGGCTTAAGATCTCTGTATTTTGGATGTTGGTTTTCATTGCTGAGCAGGATTGCATGCTCTCTGAGTCCCAGGGTCATGTCTACTGTGCCCAGCCCAGAACTAGATGCCTCATGGGGGCTCAATTCCTTGCTGATAATCTAAGTACTCAAACAGGCATATTATTTCCTTTTGCCTTTCCATGATTTCGCCTCAATGGTGCATCCTTGAAAACCTGCCTAAAGAGAATGCTTTGTCCCTTCAACATCCCTCCCTGTTTGCCTGCATTCCATCTATTTCTGTGTGTGTCTTTTTTACTGCCTGCTCCACCTCCATTTAACTGAAACATACCAGATATAGTCATGGTCTCTTCCACAGAGGGAGAAGACAGGACAAATCTCAGAAAATCCCATTCATCAGAAAAGCTCGCTTCTGGCTCACCAGATAAACATTCAAGGAAATGGAGTGGCTACATTAATTTACTTCCTGGGGATACTGTTAGCCTCATCTCTGTGTCTCTGTAATGCTGGGCACATGCTAGCTGCTCAGGAGACGTTTATGTGAAGTGGGCACAGAGTAGCAGCTGTTGCAGTGACTGCAAGTCACACCTTCAGTCATGTCACTCAGAAGAAGAGGGGCAATGAGTGGCAGTGCCACAGGAAGGAGCCTTGGGGGCCACTAAGACCAGTGCCTGTCTATGCTGGCTGAACAATGAAATCACTTGGGGAACGTTAATACAATACTCACGCCTACATCTCAGACACAGAGACTTCTTAATGTCATTGATCTGGGATGAAGCTTGGGCATCAGTATTTTTCAGATTCCATAGGCAATTTCAATGTGTAGCTAGGGTGAAAACTCACTGATTTAGAACACTCTCCTATCCACGCAGGTACTTAGCAGAGTTCCTTAAATGTTTGTTAAGTAGATGAATGAGTGAGTCACTGGATCACCAGATTGATAAATGGAGGAGGATGAGTCTGGGGCAAATGTGAACATGGCCTTGACCCCTGTCTCCTCAGATCCCTCACCTCCAGCTGCTCTGCATCTTTTCCCAAGGTCCAGCCTTAAGCTCTGGCCAGGAAGCATCCTCTTGCCCATAAGAGGAGGGCTTGCTCCTCTCCTCTAACACTGGTGCCTGGGAAAACACTGACTTAGTCCACTCTCACCTTTTTCAAGCAGGAAACTCCTGGGCTTTCTCGAACATATTCCCAAAAGGCTCCACAAATACCACTGGCCTCAACTCCTACAGAATAAGAACACTCTATATCTCATCTATTTCATGTTTATTTAATAGCTGCACTTGGATTGTTTTCCTGGAGGTCCACGAGTCCAGGATGCCATCTCAAACTACAGACTTCTAGAGGGCAGAGGCCCAAGAACACTGTAAAAAGTAACTAGTTTATGAAAGTCCAGTAAATGGATGCTGCTGTGGTAATGCTGCAGAGGGACAAGA
Organism: Cacajao melanocephalus; assembly: GCA_963573385.1. Taxonomy (NCBI): domain Eukaryota; kingdom Metazoa; phylum Chordata; class Mammalia; order Primates; family Pitheciidae; genus Cacajao; species Cacajao melanocephalus. The sequence continues at coordinate 24,317 of CAUYLG010031871.1, read as the reverse complement.
GGGAAGGGGAGGGTGAGAAATGGTAACCAGGAGGAGGAGGTTGAGGATGAGGACTAGGAGGAGAATGAGGATGATGACAATGACAATGAAGTGGTGTGCATGACTGGGAGATGCTAGCTGCCCACTGTGGGCAGGTGCAGATGACACACAAGATCTGGCAGTGCCCACTACCCCCTCCCAAGGAGCAGGGACTTCTCTGCTGGGAATGTGTGCCTGGAGCTGCCCCAGCTTCTGACCTCTGGCTGCTCCCTTAGCTGCTGCTGCTGCTATTTTTAGCTAAACAGTGGCCCTCCCCAGTCTCCTCTCCAACCTCCAGTTTCAGGATCTCAGAGGAGCAGTTAGACTTGTCATTCTCCTTCTGCATCCTGGACTGCCGACTCCATGAAGTTACAACTGAGTCAATTTGGGACACTATGTGGGGATGTTTGGAAGGAGATGAACACAGGGTAGCTAGGGATTCAGTTGTGACATCCAATACTTATTTAAGCCAGAAAAAGAAAAAAGGTACATACATTAGGTCCAAGGAGAGTACTCCCTCTGGCCCCTAAAGAGACACTCCTTAGGTCTCCCTCTGAGTGCCCATCTAATAGCTTCTAATTGTTCAGATTATTCTGTTCTAAAATGAAAACTTGCTTTTTTAAAAAAAATTAGGATATATGCCTCACTTTCAAAGAGAATTTGAGGCCAGTCTTATTTATTGAACAAGTATACATTAGAGCCTTTTCAGTCTTTACTGGAAGCTTTTAGGACATCAAAATTGTTAAATTTCACTTGGTTTACCTTTGTTTGCTCTGACTGCCTATGTATTGATGGCATTCCATCACTAGCATTAACAGGTATTTTCTGGTATGTTTCTCTCTCTCCATTTAAAGGGGAAAAACACACACACACTATTTGGGCACCCTTGTTTGCTAGCACTCTGTGAAGGTCTATTAGTAGCTTTCCTCATGCAGTTCTTACAACCCATGAGCTAAGTTAAGGGACCCACCCAGGACCACACAATTTGCAAGCAGCAGAGCTGGGGATTCAAATCTAGGACTTTGTGACTTCAAAGCTCACAGATATCCATCTTACCCTGAATACAAGGCTAATACTCCTGTCATCAAAAAGAGCAATCTGCTCCCAGCCCTTTAGACTATGAACTTTTCAAGGCAGGAATCATAACGCCCCATTAGACTGGTATTTACCATTGGGCTTAACAAACCATGTGGATTGCCTGAACCACCAGCTTCCAGAAAATAGAGAGAGAAATGCATTCACCATTCACATGACAGTGAGAGAGGAAAAAATTTTCTTGCCACATCAGCTTCTTTGGTGGTTGCGGAAAGAAAGGAAGGGAGGCACCCAGCCAAGAGAGGTGAATTATGGATCATCCCAGAGTCTGTAATAACATTTCCTCTTCCCAGAAGCACCTCTTAACTGCAAGAATTCCAAGAAAACGATTCATTCATTAAACATTCAATAGATGTTCACTGAACACCTACTATGTGCCTAGTACTAGGAAGTGTACTAGGTGTTGAGGGTAGAAAAGTGAAAAAAGCCATCACAGTTTCTGTCCTTATAAAGCTAGAAGCTATAGGGGAACAATGCTGAGGTTCAGAGGCGTTTGTGGGGTGATAGCATCTCGTGACACGATACCTTAAATTTAGTACTGAGCACTTTTGTGGGAGGAGGAGGAGGAGTAAAGGAAACCAAACTCGTTGCTATGCAACAGTGATGATTTATTCTTAGAGCAGGGAAAGCAGCAGCATGGTGCAGGGAGTGGGTGGGGGGTGGAAATGGGAAGTGGGGAGGCTGGAGGAGTACAGAGTGGAAGGAAAAGTGGTATAAGCGAGCATCAAGGCTACACACACAGGCTCTCCCCACAGAGCCACTTGCAAATGGATACTCCACAGAACAGTGCTCTCCAGAAGTAGGCAGAATATTGTAAGGACAGCCTCAGAAACCACTGAAAAATCTTGGTTCTTGGGTCTGAAATTAACCTTCAGGTATTGTAACCAGTCCTGCACTGAATGCCACAAAGGGACAAACGCTGAACATAGCAGTCTTTACTCCCACCAGGGAAGTAGGATTCACACACATAGCTGACCCACAAGTATTTATTAAGCACCTCCTCCACGTTCATTCAACATTATGAAGGATGCTATGGGGATACGGACAGCCCTCAAGCTGAAGGATCCCATGTGTTGGCTGGGTACAGAGACAGACACCTGCCTGAAACCCAGGACTGAGTGCTGGACCTGGCTCAGCCACTTACCAGCTCGGGGAAGCCTGTGGCAAGTTGCTCCACATCTCTGGACCTCAGGCACCTGCTCTCTAAGTTGAGAGACACAAATGAAGCTTAGCCCTATGTCTCTGACACTGTAAATGCCACAGGATCTCAGCGAGAACAGAGTTGAGTATCAGGTAGGGTACCTGGGAAGGGCTGCATGGAGAAGGAGGAACTGAGAATTGAGGGGAGAGGGGGACAAATGTTTCCTGAGGGCCTACTATGTATTTTTACCTAATGATAAAGAATAGTCTCCCCATTTTCAGAGCTGAAAAAGCCAAAGCCTCAGAGAAGTTGAGTGACTTGCTCAAAACCACACAGCAGAGCTGGGATTCAAATCCAAATCCTTCCAGACCCAAAGCCTGAGCACTTCCCACTGGTCCACACTTCTTCTCTAAGATGGTGAGATTTAATAGGAAAAAGAGGTATGAGGAACACTGGAGGCAACACAGGCAGACATAGTGACAGGCTGAAAAACAGCCAGGATTAACAAGGGCAGATTCCTGAGGTGAAGACAGGCTGTGACCAAAAGGAAGGTGGGGGAGTAAAAAGAATGAGAACCAGGTGGTCACTAACCAACACCCTGCATTGCGCCAAGTGCTATGGAAAAAACAATTTGCAATCAAGGAGATAAAACGTGAAAATTAACAATTAGTGAAAGCCTACAAAAAGTGCCAAATGAGATGTACAAAAATAAATCATAGTACAGTTTAAATGGGGGAACAGTTGCTTCCAACTGTAGTGGCCACAGGAGATTCTGTGGAAGGAGTTTGGATTTGAGCCTTAAAGGATTCAGGGGGAGGACAGGTGAGGAGAGGATCAGAGAGGTAATGACATTTGGAAAAGGAAAAATCTCACCCACATGAGAAAAAGCAGAAAATATGTTCTGAGGAAGACCACTTTGCTTAGAAGAGAGAGCTGGTGGGAAACAGTATAGAAAAGTTGGGCTGGGTGAGGCTAGGGAGTTGTGGCTGACAGAGTGAGGACTCTAATCTTTGACCAGAGCTATGAAAACCGTCGGCTGTTTCAGTCAGAAAAGACATGATGAAAAAAGGAGTTGAAGTAAAAGAAAATTGTGGGGTTCAGAAAGCCAGGGAAGGAACTATTAGGCATGGGATGAAGAGAGTCTGAAGTAGGGATGGCACTGGAGGTGGTGAGGAAGGACTGGTTCCCTGGGTATTTCAAGGACAAACAGAAAAATCCTGGTGCCTGGGGAGCTGTACAAGAGGGAGTGAAAGTTAACCCAAGCTTCAGGAAAAGAACATGACGGTACCATATTCAGAACTAGAGAAGCCCAACAAAAAATTGGGGGAGAAGGTGGTAATGAGGTAGATTATTTCCATTTTATGCATTTTTAAGATTTCTCCAAGATAGCCAAATGAAATAATCATGAATCATACACTTGAGAGAAGGAAACCTGAGATTGGGGAGGGGAAGATGGAGTCATCCATGACCCAGGGTGAGACTACTCCTCCCCTACTCCCTATGCCCCCCGGGAAGGCAAGACTACTGCTTTGGGAGTTGGAAACTATATGTCCTGGGAGAAGAAATCACAAAGAGAATGGGAATGGAATCTCAAGGCCAACACTTAACTATTCTCATCAGTAGAGTGAGTGAAGCTTTCAAACAGGGTGAAGGCACTTCTCTGTCCAAGCAAGAATTCCTTCTCTGCTCTAGTGAGGGGTCATCTAGCATTTGCCATGGGCAGGGAATCACAGGAGACCTCACCCAGCATCTTGCTAGAGACAGGGGAAAAGATGCTGGAGTCAGAAAGACCTGGGTAAGAATCACAGTTGTTCCATCTAAGTGAGTATGGGCAAGTCACCCAAACTCTCTCAAAACTAAATAAGTGTCAAATGCCTGGCATAGTGCAGGACATATAGATAGTGTCAATTAAATGTTAAATAACTCCCACCCCCACCCCAGAGGAGGCCTTTTGGTCACTACTCCATTCTCATTGATACAGTTTGTCCATTAACATATGCTCAGAAGGCCTGTTATACTCTCTGAGAGAGTAGAAAAAATAAGTCAGTTTCCCCTCCTACCTGTTAAATATTGATCATGTTTCCCCTGAAGCTGGGTTTGGGGCACCTTGAACTGAATTCCATCCTCAAGATAAGGTCTGACAGAGATAGAGAAAAGCTCTATAAATGTAGCTCAGGGCCCCTAAAATATCACCTCTATTTGCTTGTCAGTGGCAGTTGAAATTCTACCATTAGAGATTTATTTCTCTAGCTTAATATGTTTCTTTTAAACTACAAATTCTCCTGTGAGGCATAACTTATTGAGTTGTTACCAACCATAAGTACAAGAGTGTGTATTCATTTATCAGATGCCTGGGGGTGCCAGGGTTTTAATGCTTTGGAGAGAAGGAGAGGAGCAATGTGGAGGTAGAATCACTGGCCACATTTGGGTAGGCTACTGAAGTGAGTCAGCGACTGACCAGAGTAGCAAAGGGACCTAGAAAAGCAAGTTTCACAGCTTCACGGGGGATCGGTCCTAATCATCAGATAAAAGACGTCACAGAAAAGATAACCCTGCTGGTGGAACTACCATATGACAATATGGGCCCTTTGGGGTACAATATGAAAGTTAGGGGGGCAGGACCTCTCCAGAAAGCACTGCAAAGCACAACAGAAAAGCCACCTCTACCTCCTGTGGAGGCAATGTCAGAGAGATCAAGGTGTACCAGGAGAGAGGAGGTCTGAAACCAGAAAGCTCTTTCAAATGACACAAAATCACCCCTTGTTGCTCACCTATGCTTTCATTCTGCGCTACCCCATCCTGAAACTGTTCTTTCAAAGATGACCATGATCTCCTAACATTCAAGCCCCACGGTTCTATCTCACTCTCCAATCCTTGACTCTAGTGACCGCTCCTTCCTTGCAACCCCTGATAAGGGAACGCCAAGATGCCCTGGTTTTTTTTTTTTACCATGTATCTGACCACTCTTGCATTCCCTCTCACACTGCCCTAAGGCTCTGACTCTCTCCTCTCTGTACAAAGCCTCCGTGTCCCTAACAAAAGAAAGGTACCACTGCCCAGCAGTTCCTAGCAAAGCAGAAAGGAGTGGTTCAGAAGAAGCTATACTGTGCAGGGCCTAGCACATAGCTAGTACACAATAAACTACAGGTGGAATAAAGAAACTAATGCATTAAAACACTAATCCAAGTGTGACTCAAGAGGATCATGCCATAGGCAGCCACAAAATACGTAGTATTTTGTTCTGTTTCTGTGGAAGCTTCACTTACTTAACATACACACCCAAACTTTGACACACAAGCACCCATTCAGCATGTTTTCTCTAGAGAACAACTTAAAGAGAGTGTCATCAATGTCAGAATCCCTTTGCCTCCTCATTACTCTGGTATTTTGCATCCAAGGAGACGTGGTTCTCACAAAGGACCATGTAACAGAAAAATAAAAGAAAGGATCTGGGCCCTATAGATGGAACCTGAGAGGAGAACTCTTCTCTACCACAAAAAGACTTTTCTCCCTGGACCAGCTTCCCCAGCCTCCTGATGCAGGTTCTCCCGTATGCTCCCCAGCCCCCATTCTTATACCATTTATATTTGCAATGAGCTCTTTCTGTGGCCTCACATCGGTATTATATGTGCCACGATACACACATATGTAAACAGTATCAGAGAATACCATCTGGACCTTTGGGCTCCCTCACACTAATAGCCTTCCTTTTCCCCCCAGCAGAAGCGTCATGGAGTTGAATACCATGGTTTCCTCCAACAAGTTGGAAACTCTCTGAGGGCCAAACCCATGGTTAGGAGTCACCGCCTCTGTAACTCACCATGCCCCTTCAGTGTCCAGGGGAATACTCTGCCATACAGGCACCCTAGTTCAATATGAAGACTGATCTACAAAGAGGACCAAAAGGCCTGGGAACTCCGCAGAAAGGAGGAGAAGAATACATAAGGAAAGGTGGAGGGAGAGAAGATGGGAGAGGGGAATAACTTAAGTGAATCCTCCGTGGCCTCGGTGGCTTTCTCATATCCTGCCTCAGTCACTCTTTTCATCTTTGACCCTGGCACTGATCATTGATATTTGCCCTTTGATCTGTTTCTCCATCTCAGCCCACTGAGTGTGAAGCATTGGTATTTGTCAGATATTCTAAGCACCAGAACCTATGCAAGAAAGTTGTCAAGGCAACAGAACCTCTTTGGTATAAATACTGGTGGGTGACACCACTGGTGGAGTAGAACGCAGACAGCCTCCCCTCCCCCTCCTTTAGTCAGAGCTGGCTGACTTCAACATTGGGGGAGTGGAAAAGAGTAGGTCTCTCCAAAGACCTAAATTGATATCTTACGGCGATCCAGCAGGGAAAGAGGAATTTGCAGTTCTGATTAGCTGCTCAACTCCCACTGAGCCCAGAGGTGGCAGTGAGGGCCAAAGAGAAGGCTGCAAGAGGGTGGCGGAAGTGCCATAAATTGTGGGAGATGCCTGAAATCACAGCGCTAGGATGTGGCACCAAGGACAGGCTCTGTGAACCTTGAGATACTAGCCTGCTGGGGGCCACTAGGGATCCCTGGGAATCTCCAGGGCCTTAAGCTCTGATTAGGGCTGTTCTGACCTCCCTTGTTCTCTATACTTCCTCCCAGATCCACATACACTTTACAGAAGATTCTTAGGATCAAGCATCCACATCCCAGTGCTGTTCAGGGAAAACTGTGCCCTTCACCTCTGCCCTCAGAGGACACCATTACATTCAAATGATCATCTCAGCCATCTCCCTGCATCCAACCCACACCCAGAGCACCATTTTTAGCCTTTTCCCTTCTCTAGACCTCAGTAGTACCATTTCTAAAAGGAGAGAGTTTTCCTCCTCTTCCTCCAACCTCCAATATTTCTGGAAAGTGTAAAAATAACATAAAATTTGCGTGGAAGGACTCCTTGGAGAAACTCTTTTGAGAAGTACTCAGTTCCAGTAGGCCCGCTAGTCAGGAGGCTTGCATCCTTAGGTTAGTCCCAGTCTCACACTTGGACAGTGTGGTCCCAGATCTCACACTTGAAGAGAGAGAAGGAACAGCAATCCAGGACAAGGTGGCATTCACTCATTTCCCCTTTTCAACCACATCCTTACATCCTGTGCACAAATGCTCCGTTTCTCCCATAATGAGCTGTCCCTCATTAGGAGCCCCACCCTATACCTTTGCTTACCCCATTGACACAACACATCTCACACTCACTCATCCTGCTAGGACCAGCAGACTCACAGCCTTGCCAGTCACACAGCCAACAGGACTCTTCTCCCTACTCTTATGGACTTGCCACATGCAACATCACTTAACACTTTACCTCATTCTGCATTTTCTCATTAACCAGTTTTTGGCAGCCCTACAGCATCTAGAACAGTGTTGTACACTTAAATAAGTATTTGTTTTAAGGTTTGATTTTTAAAAATTCATTGTTCAGCAAAACCAAGTGACTCCAGTATCCAGGTAACCAAGCATGTCCCTCAGAATGAGAATCCAGACTCTCCATGTTCTCTGCTATATGCATCAGTATAGCCTCTTCCTACTCTCCCAAACACACTATTTCTGCTGTGGCCTAAAACATTTTTTCCAGTTGCCCAAACTCTCAAAGCTGCTCTGCCCCATCAACCCTGTCCCCTACTCATACAGGTCTGGTCAGGGCTTCGCTCCCTACCTCTGACATCATTCAGCCCTATTTCCATCACCAGTGCCTCCTGAATTTCCTGTAGTACACAAACAAGAAGTAACTTTAAAAAGCAGTGTCACCAGCTTTGTAACAAACACTCTGGTACATGCACATCTATCACCATCTTTTCCCAGGTCACACTCTGCACCAGGAATCTGTGTCCTGGATTAGGACTCTAGGATCTCCTGGCTGCCTTGAACCTCTACCCAAAATTTCTGGTCCTCTAACAGCCACTAGGTTTCCTGGCAAGAAACTGGTTATCATTTCTCCCTGTGAGGAGAGACCCTAAAGACAAACTCTACCCTCCTCCCAGAGGTTAGACAAGTGGGCCCACCTCACTTTGCCACCCAGCCTCCCCAAGAGCCAGCCTACTTGCTACCTAGTAGGCCAACATTCAAATCCTGATTCCACTCACTGGGGGACCTTGGCAATTTAGTAAAATTCCGTCAGCATTTATTGAACAAGTAAGTGCCTCCTCTCGTTCTAAAGGACTGGGGTTCTCATAGCGAGGTCCCCAGACCAGTAACATCAGCATCACCTGGGAACTTGTGAGAAGTGTAAATTCTTGGGCCCACTTTAGACCTGCTGAATCAGAAACCCCAAGGTAGGGCAAACAACTTGTGTTTTAACAAATCCTCCAAATAATTCTGATGCATGCTCAAGTTTGAGGACTACTGACTTAGGCTCTGGGGATATAAAAAAATGAAAAACCCATAATCTAAACAATCAGTTCTTAGCCCTGGCTGCACTTAAAATAAGCTTGGGAGCTTTTAAAATAATACCAGTCTGGACCCCATCCCAGACCAATTTCATTAGAACTTCTAGGACTGGGGAAGTCATCATAATGTAATATACTGAGTGCAAAGACTGAACAAGGTGCACAAGCAGCTGAGAAGGAAGCCTGCAGTAAGAAGATCAGGACAAGCAGCTGCACCATCTGTGCCTCCATTTTCTCATCTGTAGAATGGGGAGTGTAACATTCCCCTTGAAGGACTATTGAGAATTACATGAAATAATATATGGAAATGCCTGGTATATAGTAGATGCTCAGTCTTCATCAGTTCCCTCCTTTACCCAGACTGGGCCCCTGGCTGAATCTGAGTTGAGCAGCTGAGCTGCTGTGTTTAGAATGTCCCCTACACTTCCCCCTCATCAAGGATCCCTCCCCATCAAGAAAAAAACTTCATGACTATTCATTGTTTGGAGCAAGAGTTCTCTTTAGCAGCCATCTCCACAATCCCAGCGTCTTGATTCACTGTCCTTAAAAACAGGCTGGCTCCTTCAGAACCAGATTTTCCCTAAAAGACCGCTCACAGTACAGACCCCAGACCTCTAACACCCCCACACCCTTTCAAAGAATGCCTATGTTTTTAAATTTTATTTTTCCATAAGTTATTGGGTACAGGTGGTACTTGGTTACATGTGTACGTTCTTTAGCGGTGGTTTGTGAGATCCTGGTGCACCCATCACCCAAGCAGTATACACTGCACCACATTTGTTGTCTTTTATCCCTCACCCCATTCCCACTCTTCCCCCAAGTCTCCAAAGTCCATTGTATCATTCTTATGCCTTTGCATCCTCATAGCTTAGCTCCCACATATCAGTGAGAATATATGGTGCTTGGTTTTCTATTCCTGAGTTGCCTCACTTAGAATAATAGTCTCCAATCTTATCCAGGTCATTGCAAATGCTGTTAATTCATTCCTTTTTATGTCTGAGTAGTATTCTATCATGTATATATATATACACCACCGTTTCTTTATCCACTCGTTGACTGATGGGCATTTGGATTGGTTCCACAATTTTGCGATTGTGAATTGTGCTGCTATAAATGTGCGTGTTTAAGTATCTTTTTCAAATAATGACTTCTTTTCCTCCAGGTGGATACCCAGCAGTGGGATTGCTGGATCAAATGGTAGTTCTACTTTTAGTTCTTTAAGCAATCTCCACACTGTTTTCCATACTGGCTGTACTAGTTTACATTCCCACTAGCAGTGTAGAAGTGTTCCCTGATTGCCACATCCACACCAACGTCTACTGTTTTTTGATTTTTTTTTTATTATGGCCATTCTCACAGGAATAAGATGATATCACATTGTGGTTTTGATTTGCATTTCCCTGATCCTTAGTGATGCTGAGCATTTTTTCATATGTTTGTTGGCCATTTGTATATATTCTTTTAAGAATTGTCTATTCATGTCCTTAACCCACTTTTTGATGGGACTGTTTGTTTTTTCTTACTGATTTGTCTGAGTTCTTTGCAGATTATGGATATTAGTCCGTCCTTTGTCAGATGTATAGATTGTGAGGATTTTCTCCCACTCTGTGGGTTGTCTGTTTACTCTGCTGACTGTTCCTTTTGCCATGCAAAAACTCTTTAGTTTAGTTAGGTCCCATCTATTTATCTGTTGTTATTGCATTTGCTTTTGTGTTTTTGGTTATAAAACCCTTGCCTAAGCCAATGTCTAGAGGGGTTTTTTCAATGTTGTCTTCTAGAATTTTTATAGTTTCAGGTCCTAGGTTTAAGTCCTTAATCCATCTTGAGTTGATTTTTGTACAAGGTGAGAAATGAGGATCCAGTTTCGATCTCCTACATGTGGCTAGCCAATTATCGCAGCACCATTTGTTTACATGGGTCTCCCTTCCTTACTTTATGTTTTTGCTTCCTTTGTCAAAGATCAGTTGGCTATAAGTATTTGGGTTTATTTCTGGGTTTTCTATTCTGTTCCATTGGTCTATATGCCTGTTTTTACACCAGTACCACACCGTTTTGGTGACTATGGCCTTATAGTGTAGTTTGAAATCAGGTAATGTGATGCCTCCAGATTTCTTCTTTTTGCTTGGTCTTGCTTTGGCCATGCAGGCTCTTTTTGGTTCCAAATGAATTTTAGAATTGCTTTTTCTAACTGTGTGAAGAATGATGGTGGTATTTTAATGGGGATTGCATTGAATTTGTAGCTTGCTTTTGGCAGTATGGTCATTTTCACAATATTGATTCTACCCATCCATGAATATGGGATGTGTTTCCATTTATTTGTGTCATCTATGATTTCTTTCAGCAGTCAAAGAACACCTATTTAAAGCAACTTAATAAAGGTCGCTTGAGTTATACTAGGAACATATTTTCCTATTCTGGCTGCCCTCAAACTCTTTTTGCCTGTGGTTCCAGGCAAGTAGACAGGCTCAGGGTGAGATCTCTGGACATTAGGCAGCCTTCCCTAAAGCAGAATCTGCCAGTATTCAATCTCCTTCTCCAGGAACATGTGAATGATAAGGGACTTGGCAATAGCCCCAGATTCCTCTAGCACCTCCCTCCCCACAAGGCACAGGAGTGAGTCTGCAATCACAGGCAGTGCCCTGGGTAGGCCCTCCGCAATGCCACACAGATCCTGTCCCTGCGGCCTCCTGAATTGAACACAGAAATGAAGGCTGTCCTTGTTAGCTGCCTTCAGGGCTCTATCCTAGCAGACACTAAACGTGTTTGGACTTCCTGAAAATAACCTCAACTGTCATTCTAAAATTAAAAAACAAGCAAACTGTGTCATTACTTTATAGACAAACCTTGTGTTGTTTTTTTTGAGTGGGGGAGAGGAAGGTGGTTGTTTTGTTTTTTAAATTAAAATACTGTCACTCAGCTTACCCAGATTTGATTCCCTCTTCCCCAGATTTTCCCAAATGGAGTTGGGCTGTTTCCAAAAACCAAATTAGTATTCAAAACAGTTCTGAAGTTTTATCACCATTAAGGATAATTTTTTTTTTAATTTTTAAATTTAAAAAATAAAAAATAACCCCACACCATCAGATTGATCAGCTGTTCCCAGAATGCAAATCCACAGTGGCAGCATTCCTGGCATGAGCTCCCCCAGGGGCCTTCTGTGAGGAGAGTACCTCTCATTTGGAAGTGGTCAGCGACACCATCAGTCATGCTATCACCTACTAGGTGCCTCAGAAATCAAATTCCCACACCAAATAAGAGGGTGGGAAAGGGGACAGAGAGGAAGACAGATTTGACTTCAGAGAAAAGAGCATAAATGTCCCAGCAGCAGGAACTAGAACAACTCCCAAAGAGACAGGGCCTGCCAGGGGAGAATTTGTGTCTTCAGAGGCCAAGGTCTGGCCTAGTCCCCTGCCTCTGACCCACAAAACTCTCATGGAAGAACTTGGAATGTGAGACAAAAGCAAAAATCCCTGCCAAAGCAGTCATGGAAGAGCAGGAAAACTGAAGGTGCCACAAAGCTTTTCCCCAGTTCGCTGAGTTACAAGGACCTGGTTCCTTCCCAGACATGGCAAAGTCACTTTCTCCTGGCCTCATTGTCCTCCTCTTCCTTCCCCAAATTCTGCCATGTGTAAAAGAAGACCTCTGCCCAGGCTGGCCAGAGGAGAGTAAGCTATTTTCTTCCTGGCTTTGCATGTTCATTCAGCCTTAAAAACCTCAGGCCAACAAAGAAGTCCAGGAGTGTGTGTTGTGTGGTGGTGTGGTGCTCACTCCCCAGTGCTAGAGGCTCCCTCTCACTAGGTTTCTCCTCCTCCCATCAGTATTCTTACCAGCTGATGTGCCAGGCTCTGGGCTCTGGAAGTGATGATTGAGCTTCCTTCACAACCCGGAAAATGTGGCCCCAAACTAAGCATTACCAATGCACAGCTTTGCTCATCAAGGCATATCAGGCTGTCAGGCATGTCAGACAATATCCTTAAGATTCTTGCCCCTGAAACTTCTTGTGAATTTTAGCTTATTTTTCCTGCTTCCAACTTGCTCTGGAAAGAACTGGGGCTGTGACTCAGGAGTCCTCTGCTATAGTCTCACAGCCCCAGTTGCCAGCTATGTTTACTTACGGGTCAGTTCTTCAAGGAAATATATGAACTGGACTGTTGGACTCCGACAGGGTAGAGGAGGCTGGAGGGACACGAAAGTGGTTATGTAATTCAGGCAGGACTCAGTCATCAGCACTAATGATGGAAAGAGACACTGGGTCATCGAAATGATGAATAATCAATAATCCAGAACAATGGATATTATTTGTTAGGAGACAACATGATTTTTGGCAGCTGAGTTGTTTTCTTAAAGATCTACTTGTAGAAAACAGCCACGTGAAAAGAAGACCATTCCAGATTTAAAACTGACCATACAATACACATACAGAAAAAAAGTGAGAACTGGCTGTGTGGGGAAGACATGGAAGAAGTCAGAGCTGCTAAGTGAGATGCTAGTTAAATAAATAAATTAATTAAAATTAAAAAAAATAAATTAAAAAAAAAGAAGTTAGAGCTCAGAGGGACCTATGACATCATTTCCCCCATTTTACAGATAAGGAACTAAGGTCCAGGGAAGTGAAGAGATTGCCAACTATCACATAATCATTTGGTGGAAAAGCCAGAACTGGACCTGGGTTATCTTAACAGGGCACTGTTCACTTGACCACAGTAGTACAAGGGCTTCACCTGGAAAAGAACCATCAACCTAAGCATGTGATGCTGACCTCCTGGCAGTGGCTGCTTCTGTAATCACCATAATCTCCCAACACACAAGTCACGTCATGTGTTCCTGCACCCTGATGTCACAGCTGCCACTGAACAGCCCTGGGCCAAGTACCAAGATGATTCATAAATCACTGCCCAATTATTTAAAATCACAGCATTGTCTTTGTCAACAGCACCTTATGTGATTCAAATCAGCAGCTGTTATCAATTTCATCAAGTTCAAGTACAATCTTATTTCTTAGTATTTGGGTGGCCCTTTTGATTTTTTTCAAAAATTCCTTGATAGCTTATACCTTATTTTATGTTCACCAAACCCATGGGTCAAAGGTAGAGAAGTAATTGGGATGTCTAGTTCATATATTTCCTTGAAGAACTAACCCACAAGTAAACACAACAGGCAACCAGGGCTATGAGACTATAGCAGAGGACTCCTGAGTCAAAGACCCCAGTTCTCTCCAGAGCAAGTTGGAAGCAGGAAAAATAAGCTAAAATTCACAAGAAGTTTCAGGGGCTAGAACCTTAAGGATATTGTTTGTTAACCTTCAGACATATAGAAGACACTGGGGTTTGTGGCAAATTACTCAGCAACACACTTCAGTAACATTTCCTTTTTCTTTTTCTTTGCTTTTTCATTAAAGCATAACTTGCACAAAGTAAAGTATACACATCATAAGGGAACAGCTGGGTGAATTTCTGCATATGTTATACACTAATGTGATCACCAAACCAAGATTTAGAACATTTACAGCTACCTGGAAGGCTCCCTCATGCCCCCTTCCAGTCAAGAATAGCTATTATTTAGATATATAATGTATGTATCTCGTATATTAGGTTTGTTTGGTCATGTAAATGGGAGCATACAATAGTATTCTCTTAGGTTTTGCTTCTTTTCTCAATCTTCTAAGATTCTTCTATCCTATTAGTGTGTCAATAGTGTGCTCTTTATCTTCTCTGTATAACATTCTGTGGCATTGATATACAATGGATTTATCCATTCTGCTGTTGTTGGAAACAACATTTTGGTTGCTTTCAGTGTGGGACTGTTATGAATAAAGCTGATATGAGCTCTTGTACATTTTTGGTTTTGAGATGGAGTTCAAATCTATTGGATATATCCAGGCATAGAATTACGGGTTCATAGAGTATATATAATAGATATCATGGAAATTCTTTTTAAAGTGCTTATATAAACATACACTCCCACCAGCAAAGTAGGTTCCAGGAGCTCCACAGTCTCACCAAAACTTGATATTATTGGTAAATATTCCTTTTAAAAGTATCACTGGGAAACACAGTACCCCATATATGTTTCCAGATAACTGATGTTAGTCTTTAAGCAGTTTTTTAAAATTTAACAATTATACTTCTTGAAGATAGTAAATCACCTAACCATTGCAGACTACAATGAGATGTCCAGAGAGCTCTGAATATATATATAACATATTCAGAGATATATTAAATATCTAGGGATTTCACTGTCTCCTCCTTCATGGATACTTCATGCTGATCACTAAGGTATCAGCAGCCCAGAGCTCCTCCCTCTGATCTCTGTCCTGTATAATATTAAAGATGGCCCAATCAGGAACTTTAATTCACACACTATCATAAGCCAATAAGCTCTGGTCACATGGGCTTTCCACTAGAAAGCTATTTCTATGTCTTGAATGGTAAAAGTTGTACCCAAAATAGATAAGTGAGTTATTACTCATTTCATTTGTTTTTATGTGGCTTGGCATATGTTAATCAGTTATCAAACAACACACATTTACACAGCACATATTCTGTTACTGAGCTAGACATTCTGGAAGTTCGTTGGGGGTGGGGCAGGGCTCCAGGTCTCATCACATGGAATGTTGTCATCTGCCTTCTTTTTCTCACTTTACCCATCCAACCCCTTTCACAGATGAAATGAGGTTAAAACAAATATCAATGATAACCTTGGCTTTAGAGAGGAAAGCAAGTCCTAAAATAGGTTTCCTGGGGAATGAAAACAGAAGAAGGGTGAACAGCTCTGCCCATAGGGTCATGGTGATAGAGTGAATGGATCATTGAGGTGAAGTAATTATTACAACCTCTGCTCTTCTTTACAGCAGAAGACCAAGCTCTACCCTATCCTTTCTCTAACCTCCACTCATCACAACATTCCTTCCTTGCTACTACCTGTTGGTGCCACTGTCCAGGTGACTGAAGTAGAGCATCACATCTCACACCTAACCACCAAGTACAGTGCCTAAGACAAGACATATTCCTTGACCTTACAGAACATACCAACCTTAAGGAATGTATCTCTAAGTAGGTGGGTAAAGTGAGAAGCGGCTCTGTTCTAAATGCAGGGTGCAATCTAGAGTAGGAGTCACTGTGGACAGATATTGAGCTGATCCTTAAAGCAGACAGGACTTAAGGCAGAGCAGTGAAGCAGACTTGGAGAGTGCTCTGCCCGCTAGCAGGGCAGAAGACAAGAGTAAGAAGAAGCATAGGACCCTTGGGATCTGTGAATAGACAGCACAAGCCTGTCTAAGTGGCTTTCCATGCCATGATGCTGGGGCACCATTCTGCTAATGCTCCTGAGTATGGCTGACCTCCCTCAAACAAAAGATGCCTGAGCACAATGACTGTGACTTTTAGGAATTTTCTAAGGAATACTCAAACATGAGCATGCCGGATATGGCTGCACGGTTTTGCTCGTAAACCTCTATGCCCTCAATTTCACAATTTATAGTTTCTGCTTGGCTCTCTAGACGTCAAATGCAAATGTCTGAGAACAACTCCATGATTTTCTGAGTTGGAAAGCTGCTTCTATCCCAGTAGAGAGGTATAACCAAAGCCAACAGTGCAGCTAACCTAGGGGAGGGGACAGGGAACAAGCACAAAATATTTAGACCTATGAGGTGACTCTGGACCGCAGAACTCTTCAGGACCAGTCAAAAAGGACAGAGTGGGCATCCAAGAAGGAGTCAAGTCAGAACACCTCAGCACCATAACAGAGCCACTCACATGAAGTTCTTGGATTACAATGCTCCCCTGCAGAAAGCTCAATTCTCCAAATAGCTTTTGGGGCCTAAATCAAGGTTTTTCAAGGCTCTGTAGTCTTATTCCATCATGAAGGACCTTCACTTCTTGTCACTTGGTTTAAATTTTCATTCTGTTTGCCTGCTTCCCTGTATTGTCAACTCAGAGGGAACACTTGCTCTCTGGATGGGGCAGAAGTATAAGTACCATCTTTGAATTGCCAACAAGTAAAATGGCATTGAGCTGAAACTTCCATTTTAGCCCAAAAGTTTATTTCCCCTCAAGCTTCTATGTTTGCTATCTAAATAGTCTCTATGGGAAACCCACCTTTTTCAGGTCCAACTATCTCTTAATATATAAAAAGTAGCAAGTGGAGAGAGGGGTGAGAAGTGGCCACCATCTTGGTTGAAAGCATCTATGTCTCAACATCCCAGTCTTCTGGTTTTCTTTGTTCATAAGCTGATCTTATTCCACTGATAAATGTGCTTATAGTAATAATGGATTAACTTGAGAAAAGTTAGTGTGACATGTCAGCAAGTGCTTCTTGAGGGTGGGGAGTCAGCCTCAGTCATTGCTAGCACCTACCTAGATACACCTGCCACACAGAAAAGTACTTAATAAATATTGAGGGAATACATGAATGAAGAAAGGCAATAACTGAGTAACTTAAAACATACTGTACACGTCAAGGACATAAATTCTTAACGGATACAAAATAATGAAAAGGTTTAGCCTCGAAACTGTGAAATAAGCTAAAGGACTTCAAGTAGAAATGAAATTGTATAACTTTGCATTACTCCAGAGGACTGAACTAAGATCAACACACCTAAATTAGACAAAGTCAGATTTCAATTACACAAAATAATTTACTAGCAATTAGATCTGCCCAACAATAAAATTAGCTGTCTCATGGAGTCATGAGCACTTTGTCACTGAAGATATGAATCACTATCACTCAGAGATCATCTAGAGGTAATTTCTGCCTCAAGTGGAAAGTTAGACTAAATAGACCCTAAGATATCATTCATAACTAAGTTTCTACTAATCTAGAACTCTTTCGTCAAAAGTGGGTAATATTAAGCAAAGCAGTCTTCCTGAAACAGGGGAGTTTGGGGTCAGATTGAGAAGGAGGTAACACAGAATGGTAAATTAGTGTTTAGAAACATAAGTACATATTGGAGTATAGGGTGTGAAAACCTCACTAAGAGGAGGAGGATTAGAAAAACACCACTCTGTATAACTTGTCTCAGGGACACTTTAAGGTCCAAAGATATTGTTCTCAGAAACATCTATTTAGAGTAAATTGGAGCCTTCCTAAACTAGTAGATAATCCTAACCTAAATCAAATTGAAATGGGAAAATCTTATCATATATTTAACAAGTTGAGGCAATATGGAGAGGCCATATAGTTGCACATTAAAGGAAGCCAATAACAAAGCAAGTCTAGTCTACAAATCTGCAACCAATCTGAAATTTGTGAAGGGTGATCTCTCAGCTGCCTTGTCACAAAAGTACCTATCCTGTCAGCCTTGGGCTCCTGCCGTTATCAAACCAGGGGTCATTATTTTATGAATCCCATATTGTAGTTGAGCCAGATAGACAACAGCACCTTCTTTCATTTCACTTGGATAATGGCCAAATACAAGTCACTTTACTATGACTTAAAGAGTACTGTGCCCATCTGTTCACAATTGATGGGAATAATTGAGGGGTGGAATGTGCCAGGCACTCTTGGACAATCCTACGGAAGTGGGCTAGGGGCTTTCTTGGCCATTTGCCATGTGACAATGATTCCCTCATCTGTAAACATATGGAGTAGATCAAACTGTCACTTGGAGAGCATGATACAGCAGAGCTTGGACCATTCCATTTCCACAAGAAACTGTATATGAGTTATAACAACGAAATTGCCTTTACATCTTGTGTTACATCATGAGAAATTCTTCCAAACTTGCAACTGTGTAATTTCTCTTAGGAGAATCTGGCCTTGTGCCCCAAATCAGAAAAAAGTTGTAATTGGTTGTCATCCCTGTCCACCATGTTGGATTTAAAACATGGAGGCAAGTCACCCCAAAGGAGAAGAGTAGCCAGAGGATGTCCTGAGACCATATACAAACCTCCATTTTCCACCTCTCAAGGTACAGCAGTGATGGGGAGCAGGAAGGAGCTTCAAATATTTGCTCAGACTTTGCAAAAATTTCAGTGATTGAAGGAAAGAAATCTCACCAACAGTGGTTGAGAAAACAGTTGAAGTAACACTGGTGTACAGGTATTTCCTAACATAATTTTGAGGAAAAAAAAATAAAGAAATTCTACTGAAAAATCCTTCTGATTGATATATATCTTTTCAAGTTTGGAAAATTTCATTCATGAATAATTTTTTTTAATAGAAAGGAAAAAAAAACAGAATCCTTAATTTGAGGACTGGCAAAAGCAAGGAAATCTCTCCCAATTAGCCAGACATTCACAAACCATGATTCTCTTCTATTCAACATTTCTGTATATCAAGGCAAACCATGAAGGCAAAAGAGATGTTGCTAAAAGGCAACCTAGAGTCAGAAGGAAATGTTAGTAGAGAAGCTGTCGAGATTTGGGGGTACACACTGGTAGAGTCATCTCCTTTTCCTCCAAACCTGCCTCAAAGTCTGAAGGCAAACCAAGATGCAGGCTCTTAATCACCAGACCACTCCTGCTCAAAGTAGAAACACCTAATCAGGACAGCCCACTTCTAATGAAGCAGAGCAGCTGATGGCCTAACTCTGAGTCATCCAGGCTCTCGACAACTCCCCTCTACTTCTAAGTATTTCCCTGCTGCTCACAGGGGAATCAAAGACAAGGAATAGAAGAAATTCACTCCAAGTCATTTTGCCTTTTGTGGGCAATTGTGTTGAAACAATTTCTAGGAAAGGAAGATTATGCTGTAAGTTAAAATGAGGTGTTTGTGTTTCCTCTGGACTTCCCCTAGACTCCCTCAAATGTCCAGGAATAAGGAAGAGTGGGCCTGGGTGACAGTGCCTGCCTGCACTGCCAGGCACAGCACCACAGCCCTCTGCCCACCACATCATAGCTTCCTCTTGTCTGCATGACAGCTCAAGGTCACCAGCTCCTGGAGGCTTGATTTTTTTACTACACTGCCTCTGACCTTGGGCTACCTCCTTCCCTTCAAACTCTCCTGTCATCATATCAGTATCTTTGAGTCATTTCATGTGTAGTTGTCTGTTCTCATGATTAGAAACTGACAACATGAAAGAACAGAGCAGGAAACTCACAATCCAAGGTCCTAGATTCAAGGCTTGTTGCTAGGAAGCCATGGGCAAACCTCTTCACCTTTTTGAGATTCAGTTTCCTCATCTGTAAAAGGGCGATGGTAATCCTTGCTTTATCCTTGCTTTACCTATTCAGAAGGCTACTGTGGATTTCAAATGAGATAACCCATGTGAAACCTATTTCTGTTGCTGATACAGAGGCCATGTCTCTTCCTTATACTCCAGGTTCTGAACTAGGGTTGTGGCCTCGCTGCAGGCTCAGCAAGATCTGGTTTAAGTGTCACTGATGCCTTGTCCCTACAATGTTAAACACAAACCCTCTTCCAAGCATTATCATATATAGGTATACCTCAGAGATATTGAGGGTTTGGTTCCAGACCACTACAATAAAGTGAGTCACATGAATTTTTTGTTTGCCAAGTGCATATAAAGTTATGTTCACATTATGTTGTAGTCTATTAAGTGTGTAATAGCATTATGTCTAAAAAACAATGTACATATTTCAATCAAAATATTTTATTGCTAAAAAATGCTAACAGTCATCTGAATCTTCAGCAATTCATAATCTTTTTGCTGGTGTAGGGTCTTGCCTCAATGTGGATGGCTGCTAGAAATCAGGATAGTGGTTGCTGAAGGTGGGGGTGCCTGTGGCAATGTATTAAAATAATACAACTATGAGGTTTACCACACTGACTCTTCCTTCCATTAAAGGTTTCTCTACGGCATGTGATGCAGTATGATGGCATTTTTCTCACAGTAGAAATTCTTTCAAAATTGGAGTGAATTCTTTCAAAACCAGCTGCTGCTTTATCAGCTAAGTTTACAGAAATCTTTTGTCATTTCAAGAACGTTCACAGCATCTTCACCAGAAGTCAATTCCATCTCAAGAAACCACTTTCTTTGCTCATCATAAGAAGTAGCTCCTCATCTATTCAATTTTTATCATCAGATTGCAACAATTCAATCACATCTTCAAGCTCCACTTTTAATTTTAGTTTTCTTGCTATTACTACCACATCTGTGGTTACTTCTGCCACTGAAACCTTGAACCCTTTAAAGTCATCCATGAGGGATGGAATCAACTTCTTCCAAACTCCCATTAATGCTGGTATTTTGACCTCCTCCCACAAATCACAAATGTTCTTAAGGCATCTACAATGATGAATCCTTTTCAGAAGGTTTTCAATTTACTTTGCCTAGATCTATCAGGGGAATCATCATCTATGGCTGCAATAGCCTTATGAAATGTATTTCTTAAATAATAAGACTTGAAAGTCAAAATCAGTCCTTGATCCATAAACTACAGAATGGATGTTGCATTAGCAGGCATGAACGCAACATTTATCTCTTTGTACATCTCTATCAGAGCTCTTGGGTGACCAGGTATATTGTCACTGAGCAGTAGTATTTTGAAAGGGATCTCTTTTTCTGAGCAGCAGTTCTCAACAGTGGGCTTAAAATATTCAGTAAGCCATACTGTAAACAGATGTACTGTCATCCAGGCTTTGTTGGATTCAGAATTTGGGGGAATGGTAAATGAGCATTGGGTTCAACTTAAAGTCACCAGCTGCAATAGCATCTAACCGAGTCAAGCTGTCCTTTCAGGACACTAATTTCCCCTCTCTAGCTTCTTCCAACAGAAGGCTATTTCATCTACATTGAAAATCTGTTGTTGAATGTAGTCTTCTACATCATTTATCCTCCAGTAATCTTGCTGCAGGTTGTACATCAGCACTTGCTGCTTCATATTGCTTTTTTATGTTATGTAGTCTGCTTCTTTCTATGAACCAACCTCTCATGAACCGAACTCTGCTAGCTTCAAACTTTTCTTCTGCAGCTTCCTCTCATCTCAGCTTTCACAGAATTAAAGAGAGTTAGCACCTTGCTGTGGATTAGGCTTTGGTTTAAAGAAATGTTGTTGCTGACTTGATCTTCTATCCAGGTCACTAAAACTTTGTATCAGCAATAAAGTTGTTTCCCTTTCTTACCATGTGTGTGCTCACCCAAATGCCCATCGATGATAGACTGGACAGGGAAAATGGCACATATACACCATGGAATATTATGCAGCCAGCAAAAACGATGAATTCGTGTCCTTCGTAGGGACATGGATGAACCTGGAAACCATCATTCTCAGCAAACTGACACAAGAACACAAAATCAAACACCGCATGTTCTCACTCATAGGCGGGTGATGAATAATAAGAACACATGGACATAAGGAGGGGAGCACTACACACAGGGGTCTGTTGGGGGGGAAATAGGGGAGGGACCGTGGGAGGTGGGGAGGTGAGGAGAGATAGCATGGGAAGAAATGCCAGATATAGGTGAAGGGGAGGAAAGCAGCAAGTCACACTGCCATGTGTGTACCTATTCAACAATCTTGCATGTTCTTCACATATACCCCAAAACCTAAAATACAATAAAAATTAAAAAAAAAAAATCTTGAGGTCTTAGCCAGACTGCTACCTTCTCTTCACCTTTCAAAGTATTCTTATGGTTAGTTTATATCTAACACTTAGGTTTTTAAGTTGTGCTTAGCAGGAAGAATAAGGAAAAACACACCTATTTTATATTCTTGGAATCAAAAGTTAATAAAAACTAACTTTTAATGAGGGGAAGTAAGAGGGCAAACAGTATAAAATAATAATTTAATATTGTAACTCCAGTGGAATTATGGCTTATCACTAAACTAGAAACTATAAAAGTAGCTCCTATTCAAGTGTTCTTACTAGAATAATATTTTTACTTTGGAAGCCTACTGAATTCCCATCTCAAATTTTCTCACTTAAAATATTTTAATTGTTCTATAGTACTTATGTCTTTAGTTTATTATGACATTTGAATTTATTTATTTTAAATTGTGGTATAGGATATGGAAAATATTTAATATTGCATTTTTTTTTCACCAATTTCTACTTTCTCTGGAGGAAAGTGAGATATTTTACTTTCCTCCACATTCCTGGCCAGTTCCCAACTTTATTACTGATATTCACAAGTAAAAGAATTTAGGGTCACATTGACTATTCATTTTCAATGCAGTTCTAGCCCCTGCTAAGATCCTCCCTTTACTTTCTTGACATATTCAAATAATAAGACTGCAAATTTTTAGTTTTTAAAACTTGAAGTTTATCTAGAAAATGGTTTCATTTCCAAGTTCTAAAATCTTAAAATAATTTTAATAGTAAAAACTATTATAAATTATTATTCCAAAAGTTCAGATTCCTATGTTTCTTGTGTATGAATTAAAATTATTAAAATTAATTAATGACAAGAACCCTTTCAATGGTTAACTTTCTATGGTTATAGTTGATCCAGCATGCTAGTGGCTGTTACAGAATTAGAATTCTCTTATCTCAACTTATACATATGATTGATCTTATGTCTAGCTGTTTCTCTCAGGACCCCTATAAGATAAGTGATTTTACCATCATTTTGCAGATAAGGAAACAAGCTCATTGACCAACATCACAAACTTAGTAACTAATGCATTAAACTTTCCAAGATAACATAATTAGTAGCTGGCAGAACTGGAAGTCACTCACTTTCAGTACTCTGACTCCAAATGCAGTGCTTTTTCTTTTTCTTTTTTTTTTTTTTTAACTGCATCAAAGCTCTCTTCCTGTGACCAACTTCAGGCTCTGCTTCCTCTCAAAGGATAAACAAATGCAAGCAAGATCCTAGAGTAAGTATCCAAACTGTCTTCTTCTCATTCTGCTTTGAGCACTCCATGCTCTTCTTAATACATTATGGTGACTTAGCTTTGCCTCCATTTTAGATGAAGGCAAAGATCTTTACAGCGTTCATCAAAGCTCTTCATAATGAAGCTTCTAATTCTTCTCATGATGGCATAGTGGCTTCTCCTTAAATAGCTACAAAACAGGACAAAATAGATTATACAATGGTTCCAGATATTGGACAACTGGCAGTATAGCACTGTGATTCCTGAGAAAATAAAAACAAATGAGGTGAGCCCTGTGATTTTATCAGCTCAATGCCTGGATGCAGCTGAAGGCCATAGGACAAGAAGAATAAATCTAACAGAGGCAAGCAGTCTTGCTGAGTTAAACAGACACAGTTCAGAGGCTTTGTCCTTTCATAAAGACAGAGGTGGCTAGAATTTTCAGAGAAGGGTGCCAGAGAGGCAGGAATCCATAAAGAAAAGTCTGAATATTTGTGGAGGTGATGTTTTAAATATTTCACTGATATTAATCTGCATATACAGGAGATAAAAATACTCAAAGTTGGGTAAAGAATCACTGAAAAGCTATAAGGAGAAGAATTTCTTAAGTTCACATAAACTGAGTTCATGTGCCCAACAACCAAAGTAGAAAGGTCCTACGAGGCATAATTCATTGAGTTTTCACAAAATGATATCACCTTAGTAGTGAGATTAAATTAGCTTTAAACTATAGGGTGCTCTGGGCGTGCCCTAATAAAGCATAAAATGGTACAAAATCAATGTGCAAAAATCACAAGCGTTCCTATACACCAATAACAGACAAACAAATCATGAGTGAACTCCCATTCACAACTGCTACAAAGAGAATAAAATACCTAGGAATACAAGGGATGTGAAGGACCTCTTCAAGGAGAACTACAAAACACCGCTCAAGGAAATA
>CAUYLG010031870.1:0-53165 GCA_963573385.1 Cacajao melanocephalus | reverse complement strand
GACGCCATGGAATACTATGCAGCCATGAAAAAGGATGAGTTCGTGTCCTCTGTAGGGACATGGATGAACCTCGAAACCATCATTCTCAGCGAACTGAGACAAGAACAGAGAATCAAACACCACATGTTCTCACTCACAGGCGGGTGTGCAACAACGAGAACACATGGACACAGGGAGGGGAGCATCACACACTGGGGTCTGTTGGGGGGAAATAGGGGAGGGACAGTGGGGGGTGGGGGGTTGGGGAGAGATAGCATGGGGAGAAATGACAGATATAGGTGATGGGGAGGAAGGCAGCAAATCACACTGCCATGTGTGTACCTATGCAACATTCTTGCATGTTCTTCACATGTACCCCAAAACCTAAAATGGAATTTAAAAAAAGAGAAATAAGCACAACAACAACAACAACAACAACAACAAACGCTGAAATAGGAAATCAGAAGTCACCGAAGACAAACTTCTAACGTCTTATTTTGCTTCAGGATAGTCCTGAAAATGACTAAAAGAGTCTATGCATTGCCTCAGCCATCCTGTAACAGATGCCTACAAAAATCAAATTTTAATTGAATTATTCTTCAGTCCATCTTGGGTTTGATATTGGGAGTTTTCTCCCAGGATATATTTCTATGCTTTTTGATGGTTAGAGTGGATTTCTATTTAAGATGATGTAATATTAGTCTTCTATGAAGTTCAGAGATCTATACCATAGCTCAAAGCATTTTTTACCCTTCAGTACCAAATTAAAGATTAAAGGGAGTGAAGACAGAAATGCTTATTGAAATATAAATATTTCATCTTTATTAATTCTTAAAGCATGTAAGATGAATTTTAAAAGGAACAGGTGAATTGTATTATGTAAAATCTGGGTATTTCTGATGTGAATACCTTCCCTGAAGTTGGTGACTTCTGGAAAAAAAAATCTATGCAGGAAATTTTGTCATTTATGTTCTGAATCTTAACTGAGATGAGTCAATGTGTGGTATCTTTTAAATTAGCGTAATACAGTTAGAATTATCTCAGATTGGAAAGCTTTTGTAAGAACGTGTATTTCTTTCAAATTAACTTTCCTACAATTAATTTTGTAGAAAGATACTGAAAATGTTTACAGAAAATAAAAACCTAACATACATTTCCAGTGCTCTATTCCTTTGCCATATTGCAATTGTTGATTTTCCCTTTTATTACTAAAATCTATTGAAGATCTGATAATAACCACAACAAAACACACATATTTACAACACTACACCATAAAACTGATACTCAACGTTATTTGAAGAGTTGGAACGATGTTCTAATTAAGCCACCTGGTTTAAAAAGAGAATGAAAAGGAATCCATTTGTGTTTTGTTTAAGAAGTTGCCACCAAATCTCCTCTTGAGACTATCATCATCATTAAATCATATTGTAAATCACCCTTTCCATTCACACACTCTGAAACCAGGTAAAAGGCTCGTGGCCTTTTTCCCCTGCTTCCGTCTATTCATAGATACTCAAATACCAGGAAATAACTGGGACACAGGGGTCAATCAGAAATAAAGTTTAAAATTCTCCTTTCAAGGTGTAATTCCTATAATAGTAGACTTCACTGCACACAAGAGAGGACAAGAACCAATTTTACTTTCCATGTATAAGTACAGTTTTTCTAGTAGTGTCTGTATATATTTAGATCACTGTTTAAAATATTTTTGATTATTCATTCCGTAATTTAAAAGATTAATCAAATATGTTCATTATATTCATATTTACTTATGAATTATATAGGTATTATTTTATCATATTACTTACATTATGTGGTAGGTACAAAACGTGAGTTAAAGATCCCTGTTACATTGTTTACTAATGGCATAAAACTCTCCAATAGTCTTAGTGAGATTAATTTGATTAAATTTATTCTGTAAATTGAAAATATTGATTGGATGGTTTGTAATACAACGGCTCCAATGTTTGGTTGTAAGCTCATTTTATTTCTCAACATGGTTTTAACATCTGTCATAACTGAAAATGATAGTCTATAAAGGCACAAAGATCTAAAGAGAGAAAGTAATTCATTGGTGCTACTTAATAAACTAGGATTTTTTAAAATTTCTTTCTATTATCTAAAGTTTTATTTCCAAATCTGTTTTGAAATCTTGTGTAATTATGATTAAAAAAAAAGGTTTGCTTATCAAGTAAGTTAAACATATTGCATTTTTGTGTTTTAAAGAAGCAGATTTAAAAATCACTGCAAAACCTGGGCTGGGTGTGATGACTCATGCCTGTAATTCCAGCACTTTCCCAGCCCAAGGCAGGAGGACTGCTTCAGGGCAGGAGTTCCAGCTAGCCTGGACAATATAATGAGACTCCCATCTCTGCAAAGAAAAATAATAATTAAAATGTAAATAAAAAATTGCAAACCTTTATTGTTAGTTTCTTCTCTGGATGATTCTGAATTGATTAGAATCTTTTGTTTCTCAATTTAAATGCACAAACGTAACTTTTTATAGATAATACAGTTGCATAATTTTTGGTAACAAAGTCATTTTGAAATGGAAAGATTATCAAGCATTTGCAAATGCTTGATATCTTTCTTTAAAAAAGTTACTTTCTCATTTGTGATAAAAACATCACTTTTAACTTAAAAGATTAGATTATTGTTTTTATTTTTAAATATATATTCTAGGAATTAAAGAGTGCTGACAAAATTGGTTCATGAAAAAAAAAAGAAAAAAAAAACAACAAAAAAACCCCAAAAGCTCAGAACCCAAACTGAATAAACTGAATGACAAAATAAGTGATAATATTGGATAACACATAGAATAAATAAATATCTGTGAGTTCATATGGACATAAATACATAATTGAATGAATAGATAAGAGATAAGGATCAGCTTTTTCTTACAGAACTATTCTCATTCATAATATAAAAGGAATGAGGGAAATCTGAAATCATTGTGTGTACAACACAGTGATAATTGTTGCCAGCAAGATCTGCTGATGAATGACCAGGTCAGTATGCAAAATATGAGGAATACAGGCATATACGTATCATCTCAAAGTAAATAAATAAATTAATATTTAACCACTACAAAGAAAAAAATTTTACCATTATGGTGGAGAAACTTGGTAGGCACCACCTTACCCAGGTGATCCAAGTAGGCATCACCAGTAATAAGACACAGATATAATGTGCCTGAGAAAGGCACAACATAACTTCTGTGTTATTTTAACAAAAATGCATAATATTCTAGTCAAGAGAAAACACTGGGCTAACCCAAACTGACTAATATTAATAAAAAATGTCAAGATCATAAAAAGGAAAGAAAGGATGAGGAGCTGTTAACTGATCAGAGAAGACTTAAGGGGATATGAAAAATTAAATGCAATGTGAGATTCTGGATTGGATGCTGTAAAATAGGATAAAATATAAAAACATATTAGGAGAAAAATGATGAAATTCAAATAAAGTCTATGGTTTATAATATTATTGTATTAATGTGGATTTTGTTGTCTTGATAAATATCCTATGGCTGTATATTGTGTTCGCTTAGGGAAACTGAAGCGAAGGGTGTATATGAACTTTCTGTACCATATTTTCGACTTTTATGTGAGTCTGAAATTATTTCTAAGTGGAAATTTAAGAAAAATATATCTTCTAATTAGAATATGAATGACAGCATCTTGTTAACACAGAAAAAGGGCTGCAAATCTGAAGCGTGTGTCTTTGCTCAGGGAAAAATAAAAGCACATCTCATCCTAAGTTTAACAGTCCTTTAAGAATTTTACCAAGAGACATCAGTAAAATTTGTTCTGTACAAAGAATTTTCATGGTTGGCCCCACCTAATTTCATAGCACTATAAAGACTGCTGTGTTTAATAACTTCTGTTTTTATAAACGTCAACACTTTCCATGGCAACCGCTAACACTTTGTACCCCTCTGACTTCATCTTTATTCTTGCAATGTCTTGCCTTCTGATGAATTTCACATGTGTTATAATCTTTGCATTATTAATTCAGAGTCATTTTACTTTATTCAATGTATTCTATTTATAGTTACAAACACCCAGTTTTTCTCATAAAATTATTTTTTATTAATGAAGTAATTTACTGTTGAAAATACGCTTCCATTGTTAATCTTCCTTTTAGTGCTTGCCAAATATAGTTGTTATACCTGAACTTTTATTCCACTATAGAGGAGACCTCTAAGAGTTCACGATTTGTACTAACACTTCTTTCTTCTATTCCTTAGCAATGTTTTCTGATTATTTTGACAGTATTTGCACCCAAATAGCACATGTTTGTTTGTCACCAGGTTTGCTGTTATATCAGCCACTATTGTGATGGCAGAAAGATCAAGGGCTTGCCCAAATATGTACGCTTTTTGTCTTCTGTTTTTGCATAAGAAATCACAAGTAAAAGTTTATTACTTTTTAAAAATCAAATTGCATGTCCTATGGGTTAGAAATTAGTGAATGAATCAGATTGCATAGCTTGGTTTTTCTGAGCTGGATGTTTGGTTTATAGATCCCACCTAGTGCTTCATATAACCATTACTGCCTTTCTCCAACCAGGCCAATATGCTCAGGGCAAGGGTCACTCCTAATCATATTCTTAATAACTTGAGGGGCTTGCTCCTCAGATCTAATTGTGTCATTGTTGTTTCCTAATGACAAGCCTGAGGTAGAACTCACAATGGAAGCCAAAATATCAGCTCAGCCGTTTTCTTCTCATTCTCTCCTGCTGGGATCATTCATATTATCTTAAATTAGAAGTTTCCTTGAAAGAGAGCTTGTAAGCAAGTTGCTTCTCCATTTTGTGAGGTTTGATCTTTTTAAATAAGATTATATAATCTATAAACCCATTGCTCAGGCATATATTATTCTCAGTGAGTCCTGCTGTTAAACTCCTCAGGGGTGTGACATTTTCATTCTTTCTTTGGGATACCTTTGCCCCCATGCCTGACTGGGGGACTTCACAAAGTGTGAGTAGTAGTGTTAAAACTCACATCAAATGTTAACTTTTTCTAGTAAGTGCTCACATTCTTATTTGGAGAAAAATGGTTTAGAGTATGAGCAATCCAGGAAAGAGAGGTCATCTGTGATGCTATCAATCTAGGCAATAGAAAGAGGAATTTAAGTATGTCTAGAAGAAACTCAGTGTTGGATTGAGACTTGGACTCATGAAATAGAAATTGAACAATATTTGTGATGAGGATTAATAAATCTAGCTAGATCTTAGAGCATTTATATAATCTATATAATAAAATATAATGATATATATTATATATAATATAAATGAGATATATATGTGTAATATTTTAATTGTAAAATCCATATTTCAGTTAGTTAATAATCATATTTAAAATATATAATTCATTTAACCTGCTATATAGCTAAGGGGGGTACTACTATAACTGTGTTAATTTTACAGATGAGGAACCCAGCATATAGGATGCTGAGAAAATACCCAAAATCTTAGAGCTAATGGATGGCAGTTCCAGAACACTTCGTTTATACACTGGCTCCAGAGCCCCTGCTGATAATAGTATACTTGGCTGGCTCTGGAACCTTCACAGATGATGGAAAGCAATTAGAGTAAATTCAGATAAATTTGGACAGACATTTTATTATTTGAGGTAGTAGAGAAAAAAAGATGAAAACATCCTGAAAGACATAAAAGTTTAACAGTCAATACTTTATGAAGAGAGGTCAATGAGTAGGGAAGAGAAGTGTGAGCACTGAATTTGTTACTTTCTGTACATTTTTTTTTTTTTTTTTTTTTTTTTTTTGGTGATGGAGTCTTGCCCTGTCACCCAGTGTGGAGTGCAATGGCACAATCGCTGCTCACTGCAACCTCCACTTCTCAGGTTCAAGTGATTCTCCTGCTTCAGCCTCCGGAGAAGCTGGGATTATAGGCATTCACCACCACTCCCAGCTATTTTTTTTTTTTTTTTTTTTGTATTTTTAGTAGAGACAAGGTTTCACCATGTTGGACAGGCTGATCTTGAACTCCTGACCTCAGGTGATCCACCTGCCTTGGCCTCCCAAAGTGCTGGGATTACAGCTGTGAGCCACCACACCTAGGTAAGTTTGATATTTTTAACAGAGTGTCTACCTTCCTTTAATTCAGAGAAAATAAATTTGAGAGAAACAAATAATATTAGCTTTTAATAAAACATTTACTATAAAATCCTTCTTATTTAACATAATTTTGACAGTGCTGGGTAGTAAAATAAGTCATTCAAAACAACAAAGCTAACCATATTTAGGCAAATATTTATTATTTTCTGGATACATCACTACTTATCTTGAACCAAACAAAACAGACTTGAAAAAGTAGAAGTTATAATTTATTAGCATAGCTAATTAAAAAATAAACTCCTGAATAATTATCTTTGCCATACCTCTAGAGTAATCAGTTACGAATTATGGAGAAAAATGGTTTTTTCCCAGTAGCTATAAAAATGAAGGAGATAAATAACTACAAATAAATTTAGGAAGAAATCCATGGCACTTTTTTGAAAAACAGAAGAAACCTTGACTAAGCTAGGGTCATAAAACAAAAGTCGAAAATGTGGAGAACTAGTCATTGTGAAAGTTGTTAGCATCAAAATGGGGTCACTTGTGTTAAAAACAAACAAACAAATCAGCAAACCTGACAAATAGTGCTCAGGAAAGCGATGAAGGGAGGGCTCTCATGAATAAACTGTTGATAACAAAAATGATCACAAATGACTGCAAAAATTGCGACCTTGCACAAAGGCCATCAAAATCTTAAAAAATACACCTGTGAGGACATCTGCCCAGCAACTGCCTGTTTAAGCTCAGATTGGTGCAACCCTTGTTATTGATCCTTGTAGCCAAGGACAATTATCATAAAATAATTATGTGACTTTCCTCATTTATTTTCTTTAAAAAACTTTGTCTTTCATTACCTTCTTGAAAGCATGCATAGTTTATTATGGTACTCACAATCCCATTACAATGCCCTATTCCCAGATAAATATTATTTTTTAAAAAGTATTTCTCTGTATTTTTTATTTAGGCTGACATGAAAAGGTTTTGACTCCATGTAAATTAATCTGCATATTTAACATAATTTATTTTCTTTGTTTTCTCCTTTTCCATTATTTTCCATTGTGCAGCAGTTACATTTATTAATGAAATATACTCAGTTGTTTCTATTTAGCCAAGTTTTTCATTTTTATAGCAAGAACTGCTAACAGACAGATGGTTTGGAAGAATATTCATTCTTACAATTGATGGACAGATGGTTTAGAAAGATATTTATTCTAATGAATTTCATTTTTCAAGACTCCTATGGTGTAAGGTTATACTCAATTATATAATACATAATAATACATTATTAAATTGTTAGAGACTTTTTAGGAAGGAAAACTAGTGACTTGACAAATTGGCTAAAATCTCCTTCATTTTCTGTGTTTATAAACTAGACAAAGCAGGAAAGGATGCTACTTGAATAAAAATACAAGAAAAATCACTAATTCAGAAAATGGTGGATATTTTGTAAATGGATATTAGAAATACAAGTGTAACTTAGAAATTCACCTAGCTGAATTGATTAAATAGAGCCCAAAATGAGAAAGTAGGGAAGAGAATAGAACAACTGAATGGGTACAAATTATTTATTAAAAGGATATAAAATTCAGATAAAATGGTAACTGCGTATATCGGTATGTGAGTGCTAGTTGTGTTTAGAAATGTTTCAAAAATGATCAGGACCACAGAGTTCTCAAATTCACTCCCAGATACAGTATACCTGGGATCTGCCAGGTACCATTGGTATACTGTATCTGGGAGTGAATTCTATGCCCTTCCAGGCTAAATGGCTTAACAGCCACTCCTGGTTCTTAAAGGGCTTAAATTCTTCTTTTCTGGGAACCTTTCATTGATTTAAAATTCCTTCATCCCTATTCTCTCAACTCTAAAGACCTCTGCTCATCATGGGATTCTCAGAAGCCTTCTCAAATAAGGCTAATATTTCAGGTGTAAGCAGAAAAATTATGCTCTAAAACATGTTACTATTTCTGTATTTAGCCTTCAACTGATACATAAACCCTTCCAGATAGTGGTGGAAAAAAACCTAAAGAATATTTAGATTTTTGCAAAATGATAGAATCTTAATGTTGCATTTGAAAACTTGAGGAAATAATTCAACTTCCTTATTTTTTAAAATGAAAGGTCCCTGGAGTGTTTATGTGACACGCCAAAGATGATGTAGGTAGGTGGTTAGTATCAGATTTCCTCAGACGACTGAGTTACCAGGCTTCACTCAACACTGCTGGCCATTTCCCTATGTAAATAACAAATAAATTGCTTTTCAACTCCATTGTTATATTTATTATTCCTTTTTTTGTCCTCCAAGGTGCTTTCCTCACGTAATCTCATGCAGTGTGCCTTAGAATAGCAATTCTTATAGCATGGTCTCCATTTCAGGAGGTCTGCAAGGTCAAAACTATTTTCTCAATAATACTAAGATATCTTTTTCATTCATTCATTCTTTCATGAATGTACAGGGATATATCCCACGGCTCTATGGTGTGAGATACTGAAACACAGTGAATGCTGAAGCAGATATGAGAATTTGGTTGCATTTGAGAAGCTTGACATCAGAGGCATTTTTTAAAATGTAAAATAATGACACTTCTTTCATGATTATTATTTGGAAAATACAGACATTTTCAAATAAAATAGCTTATTTGTATTAGCATATAATGAGTTCTAGTATTATTTTAAAATGAATTCATAAGTAAATATTCTTTACTTGTCTCAGTCTTAATTCAGAATTGTGTGAAATATACAACTGACATAAACAAGAAGCTCCTTGAAGTCATCAATAAATTTAGGAGTAATAAAGTATCCTGAGACACAAAAGCTTGAGAACCATGCCTTATGTGATTATTTCCCAGTACCTCAGGGCAAGGATAAAAACACATGGAAATTTATCCCAGACATAGAGGACATATAATAGCTAATTTAAAAGCATTCGTTTATAAAACTTCAAATGTCTCTCTCACTACGGTGAAGATTTGTGGAGTCATCTTGTATTATTTTTCATTACTGTATCACCAATTGATAAAAACAGGAGCTTCTGTTTTGATCAGTTGTATGTTTAACATATTATGAATTAAAACTGAGACATGTAAAGAATATTTACTTATAAATTCATTTAAAAATAACACTATAACTTAGTATATGTGAACACAAATAAGATATTTTATTGGAAAATGTCTATATTTTCCAAATAATAATCATGAAAAAAGTGACATTATTTTACATTTAAAAATGCCTACATTTTATAAATGTTAATTATGAAAAGTGTGACATTATTTTACATTTACTTCATTTTAAATACAAGTTGCTTCATCTATCTGCATCTTAGCATCCTAGTTTGTAAACTAGAAACTAACCTGACAATATTAAAATTTTTAAATAAATATCAAATAAAATAATAAATGTAACGTCTCCAGTATAAGCCTGAGAGATGACAAATGCTTAAGATGAAATTTTGGATGATTGTGTAGTAGCTTTAGGGCTGAAAATAGAAAGATATTAATGGAATAGTACTACTACTAATACCAGATATTATTATTGCTTTTATTTCCTAACCCAGGTGTATCATAACAAAAATTATACACATCTTATATGTAGAGGTCAAAGGCCTTTTACATATATATTTACCAACATTATCATTACCCTAGTTAAGATATATTCCCTTTGTTGTTTTTGTATAATTTTAAAAATTGTAACATTTTGCAATGGTACAAAATTCCAACAATATCATTTTTGGAGAATGAATTACAGTGTTCCATTTGGTAAATTAATGCAAATAACATAGATAGCAATGCATAATATGTAGCAAAATTGAACAAGTATATAATTAGGTATCATTTGTGCAACTGTCTCCTTCAGTTTAACCAGATCTTGATGGAAGAGTTAGTTTCATATGAAAAGTTAGCTAATGTCCTGTCTGGTCTATGTAAAATTTTAATTATTATTCTGACATTTTATAACACCTTTTCCTCCATTTAGTTTCTTTACTTTTGTGTACTTAAAATCATCTAAATTGTTACATGATTGACTTATCTATCTTGCTCATTGTGTGCCTTATCCACTAGAATATAAATTACATGAGGACAAAGTGGTTTATTCATGCTTTTATCCCCAGTACTGAGATTATGTAGCATAGTATTTGATCATTAGATATTTGTTAAATAAATGTTAAAAGGAAAGATTTTAAAAATTTGGATAATAAAAATGCAAAATTATGACCACGTAATAACAAGTATTAAAATACGATGAAAAATAAATGAATAAAAACAAGAATTGTTTTAGTTTTTTGTTTTTGTTTTTTTTTTTGAGACCGAGTTTTGCTCTTTTGCACAGGCTGTAGCGCAGTGGTGTAATCTCGGTTCACTGCAATCTCCGCCTTCCAACTTCAAGGGATTCTCCTGCCTCAGCCTCCCAGTAGCTGGGATTACAGTTGCACCAACACACCTGGCTAATTTTTGTATTTGTGGTAGAGACAAGGTTTCACCATGTTGACCAGGCTGGTCTGGTACTCCTGACCTCATGATCCACCCGCCTTGGCCTCCCAAAGTGCTGAGATTACAGGCGTGAGCCACTGCGACTGGCCCAAAATAGTTTATTAGATTTTAGCAATATGGCAATATCTAAATCTCTCCATGCGTCAAATGCCAATATTTTCCAACTACCTTTTGGATTTTTTTTTTTTTTCACTCACAAGTATATACCTTATGACAAGAACTTCCCGACTCAAAAACAGTACAGACGGAATTGCTGCAGATTTATGGGCTATGTGAAAACACAAAACATGTTACATCGGCAATTCCAAATAAATGAAAACAGAGGACAAGTTGATAAATAGTTTAAATGGAACTGCTCTAAGATGAAAAACAATGACTTATATGAGTCTTTGATCCATAACAGGGAATAAAGAAATTCATGATGAAGAAAATCACATGTGACCTATCTCAAGGGTAGATGCTTTTGCCCAACTCCAGCTACTCACTTTTACATGATGAAACAGACCTACAGTTATCTTATCCTACAGATTTTTGTTTTTACACAGAGAAGACAGATATCTATATTTTGATGTCAAATCTTGCAATTTCTAAATTTTGACACTGCAACAGATTTTGGCAGGAAGAAAACATACTTGAATGCCTCCATTTTGACCTCTGATTTCATTTGCAAATATAAATCTATGTGCAAATTAAACATTCATTAAATTGAGCACAGACTCAAACGGGAGAACACAATAACCTATTCAGTTGTATTAAGCTATTGAGTAATATACTCATGAATGCAAATTACAATTTCAGGGGAGATGTATTATTGTCTGGTTTTACTTGCTCTTCACTTTAGAGAAACTTCTAAAATGTTTATACTTAATTTCACTTCCTCCAGTGTTTTTCTTATTCAGTGAGTGCTGTATTTGCTCTTTAAAGAAGCCTTTTTAAAATAAATAAGAAGGAGTCTACTATCCTAATTCGTTTTTTTGATGTCCAATTTATATTCATATTTTTAAAAAGGGTGTATACTCACAATTATGAATCAATTTAATCCAATCTTTTTTTGCTGTTTATTTGGGAAGGATCAAGGAAAAAGTGACTATATGCCTTATGCATACTTGAAAATGCATATTGCTAATACATAGTCTCTCCAATTGTTTCTTTCTTTGACAGAGACAATTTCCCAGCATCCTAATAATTTTCACTGCTTCTTCCTGGATAGTGTCCAAATTATCTGCATCCTTGAACTTGTAGAGCTTATAAAGGACATAATATATAGAGATAAGTAAAGTAAAAATTCAGTAGTTCTAACTCCTCTTTTGACGGTGATTGTGAAAGTCCGTATTTCATATAAATGATGTAAAAAGCAGTAATTTTTTTAACCCACACTTGCCCTTCACCTTTAGAGTTACTATCTATTTAAAATAATTCGATAATTTGGAATCGCAGGAGGTCAGGATGTAGAGTGCATGAGATGAATGTGATGAGGAAACAGAAATGATTAAGTGATGGGGGAGTGCTCTTTTTCTGTAACAGAATCTCCAGAGAGAGAAGGTATGAGCCCCAAACACAAGTTGATGCTTTCATTCTAGCTACGTTTGTGTGTATTTACTCATACATTTATCATGAACCTTACTGCTTCTCAATACACTTTATTCCCTTTTGAGTTAATTGTAATTATCAGAAAGGTTTCTTTGTTTGTTTGTTTTTGTTTTTGTTTTTGGTTTGTGCCCAAATCTGTCTTTTTGCAAGTAGCACCTAGTAACTGAGGACCAGAGTTGGAGTATGAACCAGGGCTTGATTCCAGAACCCAGTGTTCTTTGCCACTGAAGATTACTGTATTGTATTAAAATACTTCTGTTCCATAGATATATTTTCTATATCCCTCACTGATGTCCCAGAAATTAAACAGTTCACACATAATTCCAGACAGAGTTCTCAGCTGCTTGAGTTTTATATGAATACTGGGAAATCCCAAGATTTCTGTCCCCCTAAACGTGGAACCAGGTAGTATAAGGGTGCCCAAAAGAGTCAGAGAACTGCAGGAGAGGTCACAGGATAGTAATCAGGAGATGATTTACTGACATATTAAATATAACTAATTTACAATCATATCATTAAAAAAACCTCAGTCTTAATTAATGAGATGGTTAACGAACACAAAATAAAACTATGTTAATTTTTAAGGGTATACATTATTTATTAATTTTGTAGCTTTCTGCCAAAATAATTTAGTAAGTCAGGAAGCACAAAATAACTGTATAGTTCAAAGCATGATATTTAATATGCTGAAATTTATTTCTACACTTTATGCTATAGGTGCATAGGCACAGACAACAAAGTATTTAATTAATATAAATAATTTGTAGAAAACAAATATTTTTCTTGTTCATTGAAAACCTGTCAAATTGTATGTACATTGAAGCTTCCTAATTTGCAATGCAATTGTTTCATTAAACGCAGCTTAATATATACAATAATTAACAAAATAAATTCATTTTCCTGTATGTAAATTTTATATAAAAACCTTCATAAAATAGTTGCTTTAATATTTAAATTATTGATTTAGTTAATTTGCTTATTTACTTGTTTATTTCTTCCTTATTTTTGAATGAATGAATAAGTGAAAGTAATTTGGCCTACATGTAATTCACTTTTTTAGTTTATGAATATTTGAGGGATTGGGAAAAGTATTTCTGGAAAAGAAAAGAATGAAGCCATCTGTATTTATTTCAGGAAAGATTTAAAAATATTTTTAAAAAAGCAACACAGATGGCCTAAAAAGTGCCATTGGTCTTTGGGGCTTTTATTGCACTATCAGTGTCAGGCTTGGTGCCTGTGTTTCCTCTGCTATGAAAATAGGAGAGCACTATTTCCCCTATCACTTTGTAACACTTCAAATATCTTAAGAATTATCTATTAAAAAAAATAATTAGACTACATTTCTCCCTGTGAATAAGCTGTCTCTTCTTTTGGAGGCATCTCCTTTGACAACTTTACCGTTTTTGCTGGTATGTATTTTTCTATTATTTTTAAGTAAATTGGCACATTTTCATGTCATTTGTAAAATGAAAACAAACAATTTCAAGTAAATTACTCAAATAACAAAATATGATCCATAACTTTCTAGTACTGGAAAAAAATGTGCTTGTATGGATTGCTTGACTTGCCTTTTCCTGTTTATGTAGGACACAAATGCTATCCCTCTATTTCTTGGACCTGCTGGGTTTACAGTTACATGAATAAATCACTGAATTCCTAAAAGCCAGGGAGCAACTGTGGAAGCTAAGTTGGTTGTGCCTTTCATAGCCCAGAGCTCTACAGGCAGTCAAGGATGCAATCACAGACATTAGACCAACAAGCAAGGCAGCTCCTGTTTTGAGGCAGAGAAAAATAAGCTGCCACAAATGCCTTAACACTTTATTATTGCAATTGATCATATTTATGAAGACCTCATAAAGTTGCAAACAGTTATAAGACAAAAAGGCAGTTAGAATAATGCAAAGTGGTCTATCATAGCCTCTTGATGACAACTTTATTATTGCTATGGACCAATATTGTACCGGGGAATCTAGTAGCCATAAGTTATCTTGAAGTGAAGCAGCACAGCAGGCTGGAGTATTACTGTATAAAATTTATTTTTTATGAGACACAGCAATTATATCAAACAGTTACCAAAACATGTGGGAACTACAGGATCTATTAAGATACCACAACAGAGACATCTCCTTTATGTACATCGGGAATGGCACTAAGCATTACTACCTGGGTAGTGAGAAAGGCTCTCAAACAACTCATTCTTGGATTGCCTATAAGTTACTGTCTCAGATGAATGGCAAAGACGAAGTTTAATAGCATGTGGTCTCATGGAGCTCAACAGAGCAGGCTTAACGGCTTCTCTCCAGAAAAAGGGATTTAGCATTCACTGGCATCTAATTAGGCTGTTACATTTCTTACTATGTGAGTCAGAAGGAAAAAGGTTAACTATCACCTGTGGACTATTGCCTATTTATTCTTGAACATTTATGGTCTTATTAAAGAGGATAGGAAATAAAGGAAACCAACAAGAATATATTTAATTTTCTAAGGAGCTTTCTTGTAAACGAATCTAATAATCAGCCTTTCAAATGAATGGGATAATTAGAACTTCACAATGGGAGTTTCAAATGTGTTGACGACTCTTAGATATATGTCTGAAACTTATCCTAGAAATTACCAAATTCCTGAGACTGTGCTACATTTCATTTGAGTCACTTTAGTATTCTGACATCTTGCAACCCCGGAACCATTTGTATTTTTTTATTACTCATTAAAAAATTTATTAATTGTCTACCATATGGCAAGCACTGTTCTGGGCAAAATGAGAACCAAATTAGAATTTATTCCAGAAAAATATCATCAAAGATTGATTTGGATTAAAGACTTCTATTTTCTTAACTTACCGATTTGAATCTCCTGAATAGGTATAGCCAAGATGTGAGAAAAGCAACATAGTGTCCTTTGAATACATAAGGTGGAAGCTGTCTATATATACCAGAGCATTTTAGTAAGAGCTCCTCTTCTCCATAAAGATTATGCTAACTGGCTTTTGAGGCAATTGCTCAAGGAATCCCCACCTCCATTTTATTTGAAATTTCTCTCATCCTTCCTTGTTAACCTACTAACAATTTTCCATGTCTATATCTTGACTGGTACCCCTACATATTTGATTTTGACTATATTTGGTGGGCTGTCATCCTGATTTTCACTATGGCTTGCCTCTTAGGCTTCCTGCAGTGTATCTGGCATGTTCTTCTTCCTGATCCTTTGTCACCCACTGTCAGAAGTGAGGTCTCAAGTCTGAAGACATCAAGTCTGTCCTGGGTCATTAATAAAGGAAAGAGGTTTAATTGACTCACAGTTCCACATTGCTGGGGAGGCCTCACAATCATGGTGCAAAGCAAGAAAGAGCAAAGCCACATCTAACATGGCAGCAGGGAAGGGAGAGAGAATGTGCAGCAGAACTGACCTTTATAAAACCAACAGATCTCATGAGAGTTATTCACTATCATGAGAACAGAATGGGAAAAACGCTCCCATGATTCAGTTACCTCCCAACAGGTCCCTCCTGTGACATGTGGGGATTATTACAATTCCAGGTGAGATTTGGGTGGGGACATAGCCAAATCGTATAATAATCTGTTTGGCAATTTTTATTTGGTTGCACATTACACAACCAGATGAAAATGGGTAGTTTCTATTTTCCTTTCCATAGTCACTCTATGTACTTCTCTACTTCCTTCTATGTTCCAAAAAGCTGATCTTATGGTCTGTTAATCTGCATGTGTGGGGCAAAGGGATCCATCAGCAAAAGCTCAAAGTGGGAAATTTGCTCAAATGCGGTAATTATTCTTCTAGCCTTTCTTCCCAGTCCCCAGGGGATGACGGCCTGCTTTTACCAATGACCTCCACTATTGTGTAGCATCTTCTCTAATAGCTACTTTCTCTGGGTTCTGAAAACTGCTTCCTTCTCTCATCTCCTTAATTCAGTGAGTGGTAAAGGAAATATGTGGTGCTAGCCCACAAGGTACTACATTATCCCAGGACGTTTGCCTTTTACCTGCACACTTCTTTGAAATTAAAAAAAAATGATGAATATATTTTCAGCTACCCCCAGTTAATGGAATTTTGATAATTTTTTTTTGTTTTTGCACAATATTAGGACTTGATATTCCATCTATCAGATTGAGTAGGCTTCTGTTCATGTATTACTATAAATTTCTTCATCTGTAAATTGATGAAAATAAAAGAATGAACCTCAGGTTCTGGGAATTAAATGAGATAAGGCATGTAAGGTACTTAGCATAATGCCTAGAACGTGGTAAAGAATCAGTGATGTGGCTTTTTTTAAGTGGACATTTCTTCTTGCAGCCTACTCCTTGATATGGTCCCAACATCAAGAATATTTTTTTGTTGTCATTTTTTTAATTACCACTTTGGTGATATAGTCCTTGTAAAATCAATATATTTAAAGCTAACTTGGCTTTCTATCGATAGGGTATCTATCTCACCTCTGATTAAAATTCTCCATGTTACTGGCATAATAATTGTATCTTACCTTGAATTCCAGTATTGATATAAAATGTTCATTACTTTGAGGTCTTTTTATTGTAAAAAATAAAAGGATGGTATGGCAACATTAATTTTTACATGTTTAAAATTTTATTCACACTGTGACTATAATTCTTTTTTTTCTCTTGCTTTTAAACATTTCTCAATTGGAAAGCTATTGCATTTGCTCTTTAAATTGCAATTTTTTATTTTATCACAATTATTTAACATTATATGTACTTTTTGAGTGAATTCCTTAGAGATTTTGTTTCCATTGTGTAGAAACCAAATATTTCTGCATGCTTTCATAGTATAAAAAACTCTTTCCTAACAGTTTATTTTGGATTCTGCCACATACCATTTTGTGACAAATACACTGGATTTTCAAAATAATATTTTCCCTCATCTTCTAATCTTTATTTTTCCATAAGCTTGAATCCATTTTACAAAAAGGCAAATTTCTTTGGTCTAGTTCTTGATCAGATGAATAATTTGAAATTAAAAGGTTGCATTCTCCTCATTTAGTCTTATCGCGGTTGACCCTAGTGAGGTTTTTCCTCTGGTACTGCTTTGCTGAGGTGCAGTCTTACTTGTCGGTCTCTAACTGAGCTCTCTTAGAGTCTAAACCAATGAGGCACTTAGAAATGAATGTTTCTCGGGCTTCATTGAGGGCAAGATGTTTTCCCTTGTTTTAAATGCTGCTTTAAATTCCAAATCCGAAAATTATAAAAAAAATTAATCACTTTCCTCATGGAGTTTAACCACTAATCATAAATGAAGAACCTGAGTCTCAGATAATTTAAGCTGTTTCCAAAATTACAAAGCTGGTTAATGATAAAGATGGTACTAAATCTCAGGATAATACACAGGAAAGGGCATTGTCTCTGGAAATAGAAAACTTGTGTTTATATTCCTGCTTTATCAGTAAAGAAAAAAGCATAGTTCTAATAATCTAGTGGTCCTCTCTGTTACCTCAGTTTTTAGATTTGAAAATAAGAAAACTAAATATATACGTACCATAAAGGACTTTGATGTGAATCAACTGAAACAAAACACATAGAAACCTGCAAAAATGTCAGCCTACTGTTTCCCATGATTTTCTGCCTCAAAATGCTGTTTTTTTCCTCTCTCTTTTCTTTGCTAAAAATATTCTTAATTTCTTTCTTTCTTTTCTTTTTTTTTTTTTTTTTTTTCTGAGACAGGGTCTCACTCTGTCACCCAGGCTGAATTGCAGTGATGTGATTGCAGTTCACTGCAGCTTTGATTTCCCCAGG
Organism: Cacajao melanocephalus; assembly: GCA_963573385.1. Taxonomy (NCBI): domain Eukaryota; kingdom Metazoa; phylum Chordata; class Mammalia; order Primates; family Pitheciidae; genus Cacajao; species Cacajao melanocephalus. The sequence continues at coordinate 35,267 of CAUYLG010031870.1, read as the reverse complement.
CTCAGGTGATCCTCCCATCTCAACCTCCGGAGTAGCTGGGACTGCAGGCACACACAACCACACCCAGCTAATCTTTTAATTTTTTGTAGAGATGGGGTTTCACCATGTTTCCCAGTCGGGTCTTGAAATCCTGGGCTCAAGCAATTTGCCTGCCTAGACCTCCCAAAGTATTGGGTTATAGGTGTGAGCCACCAACCTGGTCTCCAGTTTCTTTTCTTTTTATATAATCGCCAAGTGCTACCAGTCTTAAGAGAATAATCACTTAGTATTAATACAAATTCAATCATTACTGTTCAATATGTTACCTATATTAATATGTATTTCATGGAATAATCAGACACAGTGATAATTGATCAATTGAAAATGCATTCTTATTTGGCAGAAAAAAAAGTCTATTTCAGTAAAATAATTTCTAGAGTACTAAAAAAGACTCATTTCTCTCACTTTTCTGTATTAAGGATTCCTGATTGCAGCTTTATTTGAATTATTTAATGTTGTATTCTGAAATATGTAATTTCAAAAACTATATTTGAAGGAACATGCATTTTTATTGTGGATTTAACCAAAAAAAGTGATTATTTATAAAAAAAATACAAATTGCTCATGCTTGGAAAAAAGGTAGTATAGACATAGAAATTCTGCTCTATTTTAATTTGAACTTAATTGTAAAAAATAGAGTGAGCATTTCCAACTGCACCCTTCCTTAAATTGCCTCAGGAAAATGTGTTAATTAATAAATATTAATTAAAGTACCAGATAAAAGTTGTTAAACAGAATTATATTCCTTAGAGTATTCCAGATCTTGTTTGGGGAATAATTTGATGGGAGTTTAACTTTACAATGTTTTTGAGGGCCTGGCGTTTTTAATCCGTAAGCCATATCTAGTGTTGACGCTTTTCCTGGAGCCTATGTTTTTCAACTTTCATTTATTCATTTGACAGATTGATTGCCTCAGAAAAACAGGCACATGGCTGGGCTTTTGTTTTTGTTTTTTCATATTTTTTACAGGAATGGTGAAAACTGGGAAAAAAGAAAGTAGGACAAATATATAGCCCTATTGAAGGTGGATAGTGGGAATATAGGGTAAGGCCTCGTGTTCAAATGATTTTTTTGTTTTTACTTACTTTTAGCCATGAGAAAGATCATTTTTTGTTCTTGGTTTAGTTTTTGAGGTCAAGGACCACTCAGGTTTTGAATAAGCAATGTAGAATTTAGCTTGGGCGTGGTGGCTCATGCCCATAATCCCAGCACTTTGGGAGGCTGAGGTGGGCAGACATTTGAGGTCAGAAGTTTGAGACCAGCCTGGCCAATATGGTGAAACCCCATCTGTACTAAAAATACAAAAGTTAGCCAGGCGTGATGGCACACGCCTGTGATCCCAGCTACTCGGGAGGCTAAGACAGGAAAATTGCTTGAACCCAGGAAGCAGAGGTTGCAGTGAGCCAAGCTCTCACCACTGAACTCCAGCCTGGGTGACACAGCAAGACTCAGTTTTGACAGAAAAGAAAAGAAAGGAATAAAAAAGAAAAGAAAAAGAAAGACAAAACAAGAAGAAAGAGAGAGGAAAGAAGGAAGTAAGGAATGAAAGAAAGCATGAGAGAAAGGGAGAGAGAGAGAAAGGGAGGGAGGGAGGGAGGAAGAAATGGAAGGAAAGAGGGAAGGAAGGAAGGAAGGAAGGAAGGAAGGAAGGAAAAGAAAGGAAGGAAGAGAAAGAAATTAAACATACAAGCATTTCCCCTGACACAAAGCCATGGGTGTGTACACTCAGTATGGAAGATACTGGTGAAGTCCTTTACTCTAGAGCCCAGCTATATTCTAATTTCTTGAGTCTAAGCATCAATTCAAGACCCTCTGCTTGTTTCCCTTGTTGGAGGGGGAAAAGGTATGTCTCTGAATTGTTTTGAAAACTTTCTGCATTCAGGCTTCCTGGTGTTTTAAAGTGATTTATAGAGTGAAATAAATATTTGCAACATCCTTGGCATGAGTACAAGGGCACGATCTAGGCTGAACTTCCAGGAATCACTCCCATAGCAATATCCACAAACTGACTGACTTGGCAAACTGGAAGGGGGTATAACCATTGTTGCTGCTGCTGCTGCTGCTGTTCTCACTGTCACACCAATGCTGCAAAATCACCCTTCGGCTCTCACAAAGTTAGTACTGGAAGGCTGCTACAGAAACATCCGGAGCCTACACGACTCTGCTTTCCACAGCAGTTGCCACAGCAGCTGCAGAGGGTCTCTCCCACCCTCTGATTTTATGTAAGTGCATCTAATTTACAGGAATAAATTTCCAGTCAGAACTGCAGCTCTAAGGGAATCTGGGAAATAGTCATTTTAGTTTTCAAGACTCTGCAAAGCCAGAATGAAATCTAAGAGGAGTTGAAATTAATTCTGTGTATCAGTGTTTCATATATAGCATGTTTATGTTCAACATGGTGTCTACATTTCAATGGCTCCTCAGTAGCTTTAAAGAACTCCCAGTGAATTCTAGTACAACATCAACACTGTCACCCAAAAGTCAGTACCACTTATAGATTTTCTGTTCATCATTTTGTTGTTACTGCAATCACATTGTCTCTTGTGGAAGATTCCTCTGTTCCAGACACTTAGAATGAGGCTTTCTAGCATATTACTGGAAGCCATCCAAGGAAGTAAATCTTTATATCACTTCCTTGAAATAATTTTTAATGTTCTGTATCATGAATAGTCTTCTATTCTTCCAGGTAAATATGCCCTCTTAGAGGTCTTTTAATACACTTCATTCAAGTTATTATTTTACCTTCAAGTATTTATCACATGAAAGGATGTACAACTGCCACTGTAGGTGCCACTCTATGTGTGGTAAATTTATATAAATTCTGGTCATAAGGAAAATTGATTTAAATTTCATCTGTAGTTTCTTTGATTTTTCTCCTCATTTTAAGAAATGAGATCACATCTCTGTGGATGTGAGATATTTCAAGAAAACACAGACTTTTTGAGGATTTTATTTTTTGTTCTGGGAATAATGCAACAGTCAGTTATGGGCAATTATTTTAGGACATTGAAGTAAAGGGGATTTCTTTGTTTAGCATTAATATTTACAACATCAGGGATGAATCTACTGCACTATGTCATGAAAAGTACAAGCTCTTCTTCGAGATTGTCACCACGTAAGTCATGGATTTTCAGCTATTTAATAGTGTGCTCTACTACTCTACAAAATAATCAGAAATGCTATTTATAAAATAACAATTTTTCTTATTCTTTTATAAATAGCATTTTAAAAATTTCTTTAGGGTAGAGAGCAACTGAGAAAAAAATTATCCAATATAGAATAATTATAATAAAAATATGAAGAACATTCAAGAGCATGTGCTTTCCCTACTGTTCTGACAAATGGATTAAAAACAGCAATTCTTACTGCAGTTCTTTCAAACTAAATTTAAAAAGTCAAAAAATATTTTTTACTTTAACAGAAGAGATAATTAGCTTCCATATTAGGGAAGAAAGGGAGATGAAGGAAAATGATATGCTAGGATTAAAACATTTTAGTCATCACAATTAAAATACAAGAGACACATATGTTTGTGTATGTGTGTGTGTGTGTGTGTGTGTGTATGTATTTCTCTATCTCTATATACATGTATGTGTATGCAATTATGATTAAAGAGTCTGATAATACAATGTTGGCACATCTATCCAGTATTGATTCCAAGGTCAAGGATATTCTTCTGGGAGTCAGAAAAAACTGAGTGAGAAACTGATTTCAGTCCTTGCTCTACCACTACATTTTAATTCATGACATCTCCATATTTCCAATTGTACATGACAGAAACCTGAGTTACCCTTGACTTCTCCTCTTTTCACAACCCACATTCAATCCATCATGAAACCCTTTTGTTTGTACCTTCAAAATTCATCCAGAATCTGACAACTTCTCAATATCTCTACTATTTCAGTTCTGATCTGAGACCCCCAGATTTCTTGCTGGAATTAATGCAATAAGTTGCTTAGCAGTCTTCCTGCTTCCATTTTTGCCCGCCTTACCCAATAGAATAGCTAGAGTGATTATTTTAAAACATTTGTAGAATCTTTTCACCCCTTTGCTCAATTCCTACTGTGTTAGTTTGCAAGGATTTTCATAACAAAGTACCATAGACTGAGTAGTCTAAACAACACAAATTTATTTTCTCACAGTTCTAGAGGCTAGAATTCCAAAATCAAGCTGTCAGCAGCGTTGATTCATTCTGGGGCCTTAGAAAGAGAATCTATTCCATGTTTTCTCTCCTAGTTTCTGTTGGTTTGCTGACAATATTTAACATCATTTTGCTCAGAAAGCATCACCCCAATCTCTATTGTCATCTTCATATGGCATTCTCCCTTTGTGTGTCTACCTCCAACCTTCCCTGTTTTATAAGGACACCAGTCATATTGGATTTGTGCCCACTCTAAAGACCTCATCTTAATTTGATTGACAATGGCCTTGTTTCCAAATAAGATAGTATTCCAAGATACTGGAGTTTAGGATGTCAACACATGAATTTTGGCTGATACAATTCAACCTGTAATGCTTGCTAAAGCTTGATTTTCACACAGCCTAAAGAGTCAATATCCTTAGAGAGGCTGTAATGTGGTGTTTCATGCCTGGAATCTCCATTACTTGTCTCATCCTTATTCTCCAACTTAGTCACTGTTGTAACCACTCTTTTACCTTAAGAGTTATTGCTCTGACTCTTCCTTGTGCTTGCAGCACTTTTCATTCAGATGACAGACATGTCAACTGAACTTACTTACCTCATGTTTTTGCTTAAATGGCACTTTTGCAATGAAACTACCCTGACCACCTAAAATAATATTGGAGCTGCCCCTTCCTCTGCAGAATTTTCAATATACTTTATTATATTCTATTTTTTCCAAGCACTATGAAATTCTAATATACTCTATGCATTATTATTTATTAAAATACTTTATTGCTTTTCTCTCCCACAAAATATAAAGTTGTTGTATTTACTAATTTATTCTAAGCATTGAAAACTGCTTGACACATAAAAAATGGCTCCCTACAAATGAGTTGAATGTTGAATCAATAGCCCTTTGTGAAGTAGATGGTAAGAATCACATGAGATCTGATCAAGACTGAGTACTGCAGAACAACTCATTGTCTACAGAGACTGGATGTGGACAAGACTGGCACCCTGATATCAAATCTGGATTGGGCATTCAGAGATAATCTGAGATTGTCTCTCTTTATAGAGGTAGCAAAAGTGTTCACAGCATACTAAGTGAGGACATCTTTAGATAAAAAAGAAGAAATGTGTGTGTGTCAAGCAGTAAAAGATAGAATTTAATAGAAAATTTATGGAGTGAAAGATTGGTTGACAATGATTTTCCCTTTTATGGTATCGGGACTCAATTAATATGAGCTTCCAATCATTAACAATTGATACATGGTCATCTGAACAATTTGAACAGATGGAAAGAGTAAATGAGAATTGTGGAGCTAAATCACACTGTAGAGTTATGGATAGAAAAATCATGATTTCTGTTGCTGCAGTATCTGGAAATATCTATTTTCTTTCCTTTTTACGTTTTATTTGATTGAAACATTTCATTAAATACTCAAATATTCTTTTAATAAATTGGCATCCCCTTCTTTTAAGATTTAATTTCTAAAATTTAAATTTAATCTTATGTAAATATTTCAAACAGACAAAAATAATGTAACAAAAGCTCACATTACTTCTTATACTCTACTTTTTCATGTGGGATTCACCTTTCTTTACATATATAATGTATATATACTTTTTATATATAATTCAGAATTTGAATTTGATGTTTTTCCATCAGCACTTTGATAGTGTTATTCCATTATATTCTGGTCTCTATTGTTATTGGAAGCCTGTGATCAGTTTAACATTCCTTTTTAAATACAATTGTTTTGTCCTGTCATTGTTAAGATTTTTCAATCTTGAGGATTCTACAGATTTATAATATGAAATCCCAGGTCTAAGTTAGCTTCTTTTTGTTGTTCAGAAAATTGTGCACACTATCTTTGAGAATTTGTGTTTGCACAATATTCTAGAAAATTCCTAGCAGTTATGTCTTTTAGGCTTGCCCCTCCCATTCTTTCTCATTCTGATTCTATGTCTTGTAACTTCTCCTCATTTCTACATTACCTTTTCAATTACTTTTCTTCTGCAATTACTGTATTTGTCTTCTCTAGAAACATTATCTATTTATTTTCCAAATATTCTCATTCTTTTTTTTTCTCCTCTGCTTGTGGTTCCTTTTTTAAAGGTATTAATTATTTTAAAACTTTTTAAAATAGGTTTGCATATTTGTATTTTACTCCTTGTTTTTGATCACTGCTCTGTTATCTGAGAATAGTGCAGTTATGCTTGCATCTAAATTATGACAAATTATTTACTCATTTTTTTTTGCAATTTTGTGACATGAACTCATGTCTTCATGAGTGGCAGGAGACAAGTATCCCTTCTGGACTGAGTTTTGAAGCATGTTTCCTGATGGGCTATGTATTTGCTTCCTGAAAAGCACCCTCAAAATATTGCCTACCTATAACTTATCACTGTATTAATTTTTTATCTTGAGGATTATGGATTTACATGGGTATTGTATAATAATTTCTAAACCTGATGGCTGCACAAGCTGAGGGATTTGTAATTTAGGTGACAATAACTTCCTTTTTTCAGTGAGAGTCCAGACAGGGACAGATGAGCTTCATTGCCATCATCCTGTCCTGGAGAATGAATATCCTTCTACTTTCCAGTTTCTCTCTGGGAACAACTCAGCTTTATTTGGGCATTTCATTCACCTACAACTATCTGCCTCACACTTGACAGTAAGATCAAATCCCTTAGTAACCAAGGCACATAATTCCTTCGGCTTAAATTTTAAGGGAAGCCACAGGATAAGTTTTTACACTTCAGCAAGTGACTTTCATTCACCTCTTCAGGTTTTTTCATTGTAATATTTATTTTCTCTTAAGATATTAGCTATACTTTTAAACATTTTTATGATGTGGTTCTCGAGAAATTTTTATGCAACCCTAGTTTTCCATCATGCTAGCTTTCATCTAGAGAATAGGCAGAATATAATTGCATATCAATGTTTAGTACTAGGGAGAGTATCTTTAACTGTGCCATTTCAAATTTTACCCAGGCAAATAATAGTTTGGAGATGAATAAATAAATTGATGAATTTTTTATATGAGAAAATAAACTTGTTGATTACTTTTTATTTGTTCCAAATACCTAATTACATGCAGTGTTACTAGCATCTGAAACAGCCTCTCCTCCTTTAGAAGGCTGGAACACGGCCTGGAATGGGCATAATTCATGGCAAGACTCAACATCTTACTTTGCAGGTGAGCCTATAGTTACAGCTTGACTAACAACAGATGGCATTATTTTAACACAGAGAAATGCTGAGTGAGATGGTGATTCTCTCTTAAGAGTAGTGACAGCCTGAGATTCTTGGCTTAAATGAGACCCTGGTGACTGGAATTCATAAACCTGGACAGAAGAGAGACTCATCTATTGCCAAGCACGTAAAACACCTTTAATGACAGTCACATTGCTAAAGGTTAAATAAGACCCATGTAAGTTAAAATAAAAAGAGAAAGACAAATATTTTTTCTAAGAAAAAAATCTATTTAATGTCACCATCTTTTGTCTCAATAGTGTGAAAATGCTGGGGTAAAAATACAGAAATAAATAAGAGAGAACGCCTTGAAGTTGAGAAAAAGAAAACGATTTTTCACACATTTAATTTCTTTAGTTACTACTCTTGGTTCTGCCTTTAAAATATTCCAAGAACTTGGCTCTGTCTTAATTATCACCGCTTTCACTGATCTGGTCTAAGTCAAAACCATTTCTAGCCAGTTTGACTGCAGTAGCCTCCCACTGATCTTGCAAACATCATTCTCTAGAGTCAATTTTATAACACAATCATTTTTTAAAGATATTTTTTGCTTTTGTTTCATTTTTAATTTTGAAAATTCCACAAAATAGAAAGAAAAAATATGAGCTGCTATGAATCCATCACCAGCTTTCAACAATTATCAACATTTTCCAATCTTGCTTTATCTATCCCATCATTCCCACATGTCCTAATTCTCCAATAATTCTTTTAAATTTGAATCCAGATCAAGTTTCCTTCTGCTCAGAACTTTCCAAAGGTGTCCAAACTTAGAAGAAGGAGAAGCCCTAACCCTGTTAATAGCCTACACGACTGATGTAATCTTCCATCCCTGTTCCCCATGACTCCTTAATCCTCCTCCTCACTCTAGCCACTAGCTTCTTTGTTGCAGGAACTTTGCAACCTGCTCCCACGTTAGGAATCTGCACTTGCTGCTCACAAGGCCTAAAACCTTCCCTCCTCTCCCACTGTCCTCCTATACAGATTTCTTCTTCAGCTTTTTCAAGACTTTGCTCAAACGTTGCTTTAAAGTGAGGTATTTTCTGGACATTCTATTTAAAAATTTAATTTACCCCAAGCCACCTGCTGGCATTTTATATCCTCCTGTTGACTATATTTTCATCTTAGTTCTATTTTATTTACTAATGCAACTTTTATACAGATATATGCTTACTGCCTGGTATCTAAATGGTGTTCCATAAACATTTGTTGAATATTAACATTGATTATACATTGCAACGTCTTGAGTGAAGTTGAGATGCTAAATGTATTTTAATCACTGACATAATATGCTATTTTTATATATTTGTAAAACTCTCTAAATGTGCAGCTGTGTTGTAACCTAAGAGGAATGTGAAGTCTTCCCTGTTCCTGTCAGATCCTGATATTTGACAGCACGACAGATGTCCTGAGAGAAACAGACTTCTTACAAGTGTGGTATTTCTCGTTTCAAGTTTTACCAGCAAGCTCTATGGTGGTGGGGATGGGGAAATAAGGGGCAATAATAAAAGCCTTTTAAACCAAAACTATAATCAAACTCCTTTAAAATCATCTCATTGATTAGGGCTGGACTCCTTGGTTTTCCCTCTCCATCCTTGGAGAATCTAGTTTGAGCAAGAATCCTGCTAAGTTAGCTTACCAAAATACCCCATGCTTGATATCTGACCACGCTTTGGATCTTACCAATCTGGCCGGCCTTCAGCAGTAATCATGTCAAGTCAGTTTAGCGAGGAAACTCTTATCCTTGGTGTTTCCTCTTAGCAATTTTCCATCCACTGACCCTAATCATAGTCCTTGGTTCTAAAACTCCACCTGTCGTTTTTGAAGTTGGAATTAAGCCCAGTCTCTCCCTTGCTGCAAGACCCCACTGTAGTGGTTCCTGTACACATTGCCATGACCCCACCTTGAATAAGGTCTGCCTTACGATCTTTAAAAAGTGCTTGGATAGGCCAGGTGTGGTGGCTCACACCTGTAATCCCAGCTACTCAGGAGGCTGAGGCAGGAGAATTGCCTGAACCTGGGAGGCGGAGGTTGCAGTGAGCCAAGATTGTGCCACTGCACTCCAGCCTGGGCGACAGAGTGAGACTTTGTCTCAAAAAGAAAGAAAAAAGGGCTTGGATAATCTTGTTGTTGTTGTTGTTGTTTCTTGACAGGGGTAAGTGTGATATGCTGGTAAATATTTGATAACCAGCTTTCTGAAGAGAATTAAAAGATCTGAGTAGTAGCATTGCTACTTTCAGTGGTATAAATACTCCCTTCATGGCAAATTGTAAGCTACTAATATGAAATCTCTCAATGTGGATTTTGGGAGAAATGAACATTAGAACATCATTTTAAAGCATCTCCATTATATGTATCTGAGAGAAGCAAAGAATCTAGAGAGGGGTGTCAGCAAATGACAGGTTCTGAACCAAATCGGTCTTGCTTCGTTGAATACTGCCATGCTCATTCATTTGTGCAGTGACTGTGGCTGCTTTTACATGGGAAGGACAGAGTCGGGTAGTTATGACAGAGATGATATAGGCCACAAAGCTAAAAATATTTACTCTCCAGCCCTAACCTTAAAATATTTGCTGAACACTGGCCTAGATTACGGTAAAAGGCAGTAAAGCAATTAAGTATGTGTGGGTTTTGAGTGCTTATTATCTTTTTTCTTAACATCATTTGTTTAGTAGTAAGTTTATATAATTTAATTTTTAATAATGTCTTTTTAATAATTTTACAAAAATTCTAAAAATTTAATAATGGGCTCTTGCCATCAGGATACAACATACCACTAAGGGAGAGAAACTTCTTAAAATCATTTTTTAAAAAACTACTCATATTATCTGACCCAATAATATTTTGATAAGCCCAGTAGATTTTTTAAAAACTAAATTTGTTTGATAGAAATATGCCTAGAAAAGTACCAACTTTACTATTTTACAGTATATTTCTGTTAAAATAACTCTATAATTTGGCTAGGCTGTCACTGAATATTTTTAGACACCTACTAGGTGATTTAGTGATTAATAAGACAGGCATAATCTAAGGAGGTGGCATTTTAACTGAAACTTACTAATGAGAAGGAGATGCATGAAAATGGGAAATAGATTGGTTCATTCATGAATAACAGCAAGTGCAAAGGTCCCAAAATGGGCACCAGTTAGATGTACTCAAATGATAGAATAATAATTTGAGTAAGGTAAATGATAAGTCAATTAAGAAAAAAAGGTAAAGACTGAAAAGTACATGGGGGCTTTACAGCTAGTAAGTTTCAATATTTTTCTTAGTATAAACCAAAACTTTTGCTAAGGTTTTAAACTTGGACATAACCTGATCTGATTTGCATTTCCATAATTTTGTTTGTGTGGAAAAGGGGTAGAGCAGTGCAACAATGGGCTCAAGGAGACCCAAAGGAGGCCATTCACCATATGAAAGTGACTTAGACTAAAGCCACAAATGGGGAATAGGAAAGAAAAAGCAGATCCATTACACATTCAGATACATTTTGAAAGTCAGTTAGAAAGTCCTTTTTTTTTCAATTTTGCTCTATGAATTTGCTAAATGGTCACATTATTATAATAATTTGACAACATATTATTAGTATTCACTTCTCCAAATGGTGCACTTGATCACAGAGCAGACTCTAACCTGCACGATTGAATTGGGTCTTGTTTTTTATTCATGTGACTCAAACCTCATCTGGACTTTGCAAATCTTACCTCCACTTTAGCCCTACAGTGTCCCTTTCTTAGGTTGATTTTAGGCAAAACCCAATAATATGAGTTGATTAAAATACAAATATATGACTGGCAGCATATTTCAGAAAAAACTCCCCAGCTGGCTTCTGGGACTCAGGACAAGAACAAAAGAGAAGAAAATTGTTCATTTTACTGTCTTTTATTGATACAATTTCAATGTTAATTTTTTTAGACAAATCTAATTTACCAAAAGAAAAAACCAGTGGATAAATATACAGCATGCAGTTTTTAAAATTTTTCCCCGCAAAGAGATCAGCTTGTGATTATTTTTGTCTTGAGATGTATTTTCAAGGAAATACAATGAGATGACTGCCTAGGAGATACTTTCCAGTTAATTCTTTAATACTATGTTGCAAGCTTAGGAATTGGTTTTATAAACATTTCCAAACCATATCTCCCCTCCCTCCATTGCATTCCTTTATGTGGGAAATAAACACCACTTGCAGCATTATGAATGGAGTGAGTTTTAGAGCATGTCCTACAGGAGCTTATCTACTCTTCCATCTTTTGTGGCCCAAGGCTGATGAAAGATCTGCACTGTCTAATATAATACAGTGTTTATCAAGAGTCTAGTAAGTATGTTTAAGTGTCAGAGTGACCTAGGTTTTCTATCTAGTTCTAGTTCTCTCTAGCTGTGTGACCATAAGCTAGGTAACCTTGCTTTGCTACCATTTTCTTATATTGCACTTCACAGGTTTGTTATAAATATTAAATGAAATAAAGGCCATATGATGCTAGATAAATAATAACTATTTTTATATTTGTCTTCAGGTAAAATACATAACAAAGGCAGGGCTTTTAAAGATTGTATGTAGAAAATACGGGCAAGGTAAATATATTCACAAGATAAATGTAAATTATCCAAAGATAAAAGGAAATGAAAGAGCTAAACTAACATGTTTTGGGAGTGGAAGAAAGTTTGGTTTTTCCCTGTAATAATGTCTCATGACTATAACTTCCATCTCATTCCAACTCTACAAATACTCTTTTTTTTTTCAATATTTTCATCATAATTCCACCAAGAGAAATTCTTCTGGCTTTACCCAGTAATTAAGGTATCAGGATCCTCTAGCACTGTTTTGTCTAATGAAGTAGCTACGTAGCCACACATGGTAACCTACTACATGAAATTTGCTAGTGCGGCTGAATGCCTGAATTTTTAATTTTATTTAGTTTTAATTGTTTAAAATTTAATTTTAAAAAACTAATACTTATTTCAGCCATTAGAACACTTCATTTAGTACAACTTGGGTATGTGAATCTATTTTTTCAATTGTAAATTTATGAAATCCACGTATGAATCCAGTATTCCCAATAAAAATTTAGTGTTTAAATCCAGATGTTCTCTAAGTATAAAGTATATACCAGATGCCAAAGACTTATAATGTAAAACAGGTCATTAATAGTTTCTATTATTGATTAGTTATTGAATTGATAATAGTTTAGATACATTGGGATAAATAAAAGCTACTATAAAATTAATTTAACCCATTTCTTAATGAAGCTATTAGAAAATTTATCATTACACTGTGGCTCAAGTTATATTTCTATTGCACAGCACTGCTCTAGCTCTTCCTAAGAGGATAAATAAGATATTTCATAATCCATTTGCTTTAATGGAGTGGATTTTTATGCTCTTTGAAATTGAGCTAAGAAAGTTAAGCTTCTAGTTCAAGTTAAGATTGTATTTTTTTTCTATACATGCTTTATTGACTTTATTAATTTTCAAATTTTAAGAGAAGGTATAAATTAAAGAATACATTTTCTAATCTAACAAAGAATCATGTAGCAATGCCAATAATATTCATTCCTCTATCTTGTTGGAACAAACTCACCAAGAGGAAAATCACAATCTCAAAAAGCAGTTCATTGCACTATATATAAGAGCTAATTTTTTGAAATATCCTATTTATACTAAAATATTTAACTTTTATTTATTGTTCCTTCAACTTGGGCCAAACTAGGAATTGATTTAATTCCTTTTTTATGTGTTACCTGTTTACTAGAGCTATCGTCCTTTCCCACTCTCACTAATGTACAGTATGGCTAGAGTATCCACGACAGGCAGCAATTCATTCCATCCTGAATTCATGTTGCCCTCCACCCTCACAAAGTTTTCATGGGCACTCTGATCCTTTTTGCCCTGGTAAACTTCCCTTTTCAAAGCTCCCATTGTTTGCAAAATCACCATTTCTGAATACTGTCACCTTTCTTTCTTATTGGTAAATAAGAACATTCCTAATCACAAGCTACTCTATAGCTTTTCACAGATGGCATATTTTTTGAGTAATTGCTATCATATTAATACACTCTAGCTCTGAGTCATATTGATTATTTTTTATCTGGCTTTGTGGTCTCTAGCATAATCCCTATGACTTATTTTTCTCTAGTTTCCATTGATATTTTCCAAAATGTTCTTAAAAATGCCTCCATCAGGCTGGGCATGGTGGCTCAGGCCTGTAATCCCAGCGCTTTGGGAGGCTGAGGCAGGGGGGATCACAAGGTCAGGAGTTTGACACTATCCTGATCAACATGGTGAAACCCCGTCTCTACTAAAAGTACAAAAATTAGCCGGGTGTGGTGGCATGTGCCTGTAATCGCAGCTACTTGAGAGGCTGAGGTAGGAGACTCCCTTGAACCCAGGAGGCAAAAGTTGCTACAGTGAGCTGAGATAGCACCACTGCACTCCAGCCCGGGCGACAGAGCGAGACTCTGTCTCAAAACAAAAAAAGGGGGTTTTGATTTTTGGTGTTTATTTCAAATGTGCCAATATTCTATAATTATCATAAAAATAATAAATAATACAACAAAGAAAAAGGAAATAAAGAAAAAGCTTCAATAATCTTACAAAAAGAATATAATCATTTTTTATATTTTAGACTATATGCAGCAAAATTTTTGTTTTCAGATGCAAATTTGCTTATATGAATTTTAAAAGGACATTATGACATGAAGTAACTTGGTAGCCAGTTTTGTTCAGTAACAAGAAATAGCAACAATCTTAAAAACTAAAACTGGTAAATATATACCTACCATGTTATTTATTCATTGTAGGACACAATTCAGTAATCTATTATACAAAATTTACATGGCTTTTTATTTTTTCTTATATGTAAGTAATATGATCATAGACATTTCTTTTAATATATTTTAGGCAGGTTTAAAATTATTTCAAGAATTATAAAACGTAAAATTCTTAATTAAGAGATTTGGGGATTCTTTAGTCTTTGATCTGTACTGTCAAAATGCCCTCCAGAAAAGCTGTACCAATTTCTAATCCAACCATTTGGGTGTTCAGTCACTAAGAGGACATCACATCATTCTTTCACAGCTTTGTAAATATTATAAACAAATAAAAATATTAGCTTGATATTGATTATTAATATATTAAATATTTTTGTCAAATATTTATTGACCATATTAAAGAAGTCTATTTTTGGAATTGATTGTTTCATGATTGCATATTTCAGTTAGGTTGTTTGTCTTTTTAACAGATTTTATTCATTAAATATTTGATTGCTAATAATTTTACTAGCTACAGTTTGAATCCATAGGTCATTTATTAATTTAATATTTTATTGTTAAAGTTTCAATTTTACTTAGTAAAATCTTTCTTCTTGCTTTTCTAAGTTCTAACTTCAGAAAGACCAGTGAAACAAATTCATGAAGTGACTATCTTAGTTAATTTGTACTGCTATAACAGAATATCATAGACTAGGCAATTAAAAAGAAAACAACAGAAATCTTTTTTTTTTTTTCCTTTTAAAGGCTGGCAAGTACAATACTGATGGACTGGATTTGATGTCTGGTGAAGGCTGTTCTGTTTCAGAGACTAGACTCTGTTTCTGTATCCCCCTGTGAAGAGAAACGTGGTGTCCTATATGCACGAGGGACAGAAGGATAAGTGAGCACTCCTTTCAAACTTGAGCCTCTGGAGTCCATTTTTATTTTTATTTTTGCAATTTTTAATTAATCAATTTTTGTATTTTAATATTTTTAATTGACAAAGGAAATTGTATTTCCTGTGAATTACAGTATGCTTTCAAGTTTGTATACATTATAGAATGACTAAATCTTGCTAATTAACATGTGCATTACCTCACATAGCTATTATTTTATGGAAAGAACACTTTATATTCACTCTCTTAGCATTTTTAAAGAATACCATATTGGTTTTCAGCCCTTTTATAAGGGTGCCAATACCATCCAGGAGGCCAGAGCCCTGATCATTTAATTATCTCCTAATCACAAGTCTCAATACTACTGCATTGGAAATTAAGTTTCAACATGAGTTTTGGAGAGGACACTACCTCTGCTCAAACCATTGCAGTGGCTATAATGTATCACACAAGCAATTATCCTTTGCTTGGTAACTTTACTTCAAACTAGACTAAAGAAGGATGCTGAATGAGCATTCTAAAAGTCTTTAGCAATATTTTTTGTCTTCTCAGATGCATTTATTAAAATCAGATTTGCAGTCTAGGTTAATTGTTCATTATTTCTGTTCTCATAATATGCATACTACCACTTGGGTGTGCTATTACATAGGGTCAAATGTTCCTCATTTGGATAAAATCTGCATTAGGTAACCACAATCAATGATTGGCATTGATATTTAGAGATTGTGTAAAGTAATTAATGTATTTCTGATAATCTCTTCTATAATTACAAGAACTAAATATCTTTGATTATATATAGTTCTCTTGAAAAACACATGCAATAGATAAAATACAAATAAAATATAGAACTTATTTATTCTTCCCTGGATCATATCCTTGTTTGGAATGTAAAAGAAAAAAAAGAAGAGTGTTTCTATAAAAATATGTCTTACCACACAACTAAATTGTTCCTTTTAATGTTTCATTGTCTAAAAGCCAATTTTGAAAGCTGAAATATTTTTTAAAAACAAAGGTCATAATTCTTCCAATTACTCAGATATAATGCAACTAACTTCTGCCAGTTATGTACTTGATTCTCATAAAGATAACCAATAACTTTTTGTTATTTGTATTTTCTCATATTTAATATTTCCATTATTACTACTTTCCTTAAGGTCTTCTAGATGAACTACTAAGAGGAAATAAGAAATGACATACAGAGATATAGGGTGAGACCTAAACCAGAGTGATTTATAAAATCAACAGCTGAAGAGTTGTATTGAGGCAAAGTATATAACAATGTTACATTTCATGGAAAGTTAACGGAAAAGTAAGAGTTAGGAAAATCTCACTGAATAGACTTTGGACACTTGTCTTACTCTAAATTGGCCACAAACGTCACATTATAGTGAGAATAATCTTTTAAAATATACAAATTGCGTCTCAGTCCACCTCTATCCAAGTCCTCCAATCGTGTTCCATCTTTTGTATGACACTATCTGAACTCCTTAGCTTTATATATCGGAGGACTTTTTTCATCTGTTCATCTCTCCAACCTCATCCATCAACACTTTCCATTCCATCTTTTTTTCCCATTCTAACAGAATTATATACAACTCTAATTGTGATGTGTATCTGTTAATACCACAATTCCCTTGCCATTTGCTGCCTGAGAAACTCATCTTTAAGGCCCTGCTTGAGAATGTTCTTTTCTGTAAAACCTATCCAGATGTCCCCAGGCCCTAGCAGAATTGGCCACACTTTTATGTTTTCCTGCTATGTTCCATCTTTATCCCTCTAACTTCATTGTGTTTGTCATTTTTTAGTTATATTTGTCTCCAATAATAGATTGTATACTCTTTAAGAACAGGAACTGTGACCATATTAATATTTGTATCGACAACACAGTGCCTGGCATATACTAAGCATCTAATAAATATTTGTTGAATGAGTAAGTAACAAAGAAGAGTGATATAAATAAATAAATAAGGAAATAACTGCTCTTAAAGACCTTGGGGAAATTAAACGACTTTTGAAGCAATACAAGTTATATGAATAGCACACACAATTTGGTCTTCAGTGTTCCTTTGCCACAAAATTTGATTTAATGTCAAGTGAGCAAAGTAGCTATGGTGGCTTATTTCATTGACTAAGCATTTTGTGGGCCAAAAGTAAGCAGATGTGACCATTTAGGAGGGTATTTATTTTATAGAGGGCATTAGGGCTGTAGAGAAAAGGCTATGAAATCACTCTTTTCAAAGAATGCAGAAGTGAATTGACGAGGAGTTTAGTAAGTGGCAATTTTGTAGCTGGCTGTGTTCCTCCAATTTGTCATTGTCACTGGAAAAGTTGCCAAACCATAGTTCTATCCCAGGATAAAATTAAATATAATTTGGTTAACAGAAAACATTCAATACCCACAAATGCATAGAGACATATCTCCATCCCAAGTTAAAGTACCAGGTCGATTGGATTCAAACCATAAATTAACAAATGTTTTTATTAGTTGTTCCAGTAAAATAAAATTTTTATCACCCTGTATTTTCAGCAACATTCTCTACCTATATATTCAGCAACACTCTCTAAATATAAGAAAGCACTCCTTTTATTCTACCACCATCATTGACAAAAATTTCAGAGAAGAGTGATAAAAATATATATCAAGATAATATTCGTATTATAAAACCCACATATGATAATTATGTGAAGAATTACTATGAATATAGTTAACACTTAACATAGAGGAATTTGGATGAAAAGTTATGGTCTCTTAACTCTGTTTCTTGCTTTCTCTTTTTATCATTCCTAACTAGTAGTCCTAACTAGGATAAGTGACGAACTAAAATGAACTAAAGGCTGAATACCTTGGTCTATCTAACTGTGCTCTTTTTCTGTTGGTTAGAAGCTTTTGTGGTAGAGATAAAGTCCCAGAAAGAGATGGTGTTCCCCTTCTCATGAATAAATTCAGGTAAAAAGATGTGGTATTTTTGAAGGACTTCTTACTGCCTTTTTGCCAGAAAAGGTGAGGAATGACTCTTCTACTTATCCGTGTGATAAATTGCAATGTGGGAAGATAATTTACTGAAATATTAATATGTATGTATTTTATTCTTACAGTGGTTCTTTTTTCTTCCTCTCAGTAAGATAAATGGGCCCTTTTGGCATTCTTGCCTGGCAGGAGTGGGCCAGTCTGATGAGACTCAGGGATTCATGCTTGTGGAGGAAAGGATGTTGACAGAAATGGAAATGCAATGGATTTCTAGAGACAAGGTGGGAACTGAAATGTTCAAATTCTCTGAGCCTGGAGACCTATGTGCAGGTCCAGGCCTCTGGTTGGGAGGCAAGCCGTGGGAAGTATAAGAATTTGTTTGCAGGGTGCGCCCCAGAGGGGAGATCATAGTTTTGTGCTCAAGCTCATCATGAAAGTAGCACAGCCCCTTGAATAGGAAAGATATCAATAGCCAGGTGGTGAGTGAGAGACACATATGTCATTTCAGGAAAGGTAAAGTGCCCCCTAAAAATGTCTGAGTGTAGATGCTCTGTTCTTCTGATAAAATGAAATTTCAGTGTCAGATTTCTTTGATTTGATTAAAATAAAGTAATATGATATTTCTTTGTCACCACCCAGTTTGCAGAGTGAGATTTACCCCTGCTAAATGAATTAAATAAAATTACACATATATTAGATGTAGGGATACTGGCTTTTAGGAAGACATATTGAGATATCATGGAGTGATATCTCCGAAGTTTGCAATGTGTGTGGGTATGAGAAATTTAAATTCTTACATTGATGCTGTTGAAAATGACTTGATGCCAAGACAACTTTTGTCCCACAGTGTTCTCCTTCTCCTACACCCTATCGTTCTTTGTCCTATTCAGAAACTTAATTGCATCTGATCTCTGTGAGGTCAGCCCATTCTGAATTCATATCATTTTGTTTCTAACTACTGCCTTATATTGAGTCAAATGACTTTGTAGATAATTTTTGAAACAATTTAGAATGAGGTCCCAGAAACTGCAGCCAAGCACTCTGTTGTAGAATTGTCCTTAGGAGGCACATTGTCTTCTAACAACATCCTTGGGAATACTGATGGGCAGAATTTTCACTACGTTCAGAGATTAACATGGACACATTAATGAATAAACATATTTAAGTAGTTACCAACAACTCACAAATATGCACATATTATTGTGCCTGTGAATATTGCCACACATTAAGAAACGTTAATATATACAAATTAATAAATAATATCTATGTAGATATTTCTATTAGTGTTGTGCTTTGTTCATTTAAACATTTTAAATGATTTATAAAGCAATGTAGTGGTATAAAAATCAAATTTTTTGGGTAAAAATGTAGCATCTCACGAAATATAGATTTTGATAACTTCAATTTATCTAATAATCTTTATCTAGCTATGCCCATTTGGAGCACCAGAACTCAGAACTAAAGTGATTAGTTAGGATTCATTTTGTTGGGGTATCAATATTTCCTTAATGTCTGCAGGTGACTTTTCATTCTAGAGAATGATGAAATTACATAGTAAGAAAAATTCAGTTAATTTGGTAAATATAGCTCCTATTTTATTTGATATTTATCTGTGAAGAATCTTACTGCATTCTAGCTGCTGGGCTCAGTGCTGGGGCTTCAGTGGTTAAAGTTACAGATCCTTCTGGCATGAAGTTGGAAATTTAACAAGAGCTATAAATGTAACTATAATCATAAATGTAATCATAATTATGAATATATGGCAATTATAACTGTGTCTGTAATTATGACTATAAATATACTTATAATTAGAGTATTTACCATTCAAGATTATTTACAACTACCAATAAAGGGTATATAGAAAATTTTGGTGTCTGTTATCCCTCATCAGAAATTAGTGCTAACCCTTAATAACTTAATAAGTTAGCATTCTGGGAAGGGAGTATTCTGCTTGAAAAAAGGATTATTCTCACAATGATGAGAGAGAGTAACTGCATGTTGTTCACATTCTGAGTTTCCATTTCTATATTCTCTGATACATTATTACTAAGCATTAATTTCATGGCTTTGGAAAACTTCAGTCATTATCACTAGTTATTAATACCTTT
The DNA here is from genome assembly GCA_963573385.1 of Cacajao melanocephalus. Classification (NCBI taxonomy): domain Eukaryota; kingdom Metazoa; phylum Chordata; class Mammalia; order Primates; family Pitheciidae; genus Cacajao; species Cacajao melanocephalus. The sequence goes on along the minus strand of CAUYLG010031870.1, from coordinate 15,128 downwards.
ATCTTACATATCCATCAGAGACTAACCATCACCTTAATATGATACAGCATTCCTAAAATTCATTGAGCAGATGTACATGTTACATGGAAAATGGGCCTTCTTATTATATACAGGAAGTAGAAGGCAGGGGAACGTTATACTCCAGAAAAGAGGCAAGAGTCCAGAGACTGAAGAGTCTAAACTAAGCTTGTTGCAGTAGTTGCAGAAAATGAGGATGAATAGAGTTATATAAGCAAGGAAGAGCTAACAAGCTTAGTATTAATAACTGAGAAGACACAAGAAGTGAGGGTGACAGGGACTTGGAGTCTTCCAATATAAATGTGTTGATATTTAGAAGTGAGTCATGCCACTTGTACAAATGAGAAATTTGGGAGAACCAATAAATATGTGGAAAACATGAGTTTTTAAATATGTTGATGACTTTGATACATTGATGAGAATTCCAAGTGAAAATGTCCTTTAAAAAATGAGAAATACGGGATTAGATTATATAAGATAAGGTAGAGCTGGAATCTTAGTTCCCTGAGGGCTTCATTTCAGCGAAGACATTGAATGACCTCTATATGGATTCTCTAAATAAGAACTCTAGGATTTATAGGTGCAATCCATTTATATAGCCTAATTTATAATTTTCATATCTACTTTCCTTAGTAAAACATTCTAATCATATTTTTGAACATAGAAAGAATGAGTTTTAATTTAGTGCTTGGAAAGAACAAGGTACATTGGCTGTTGAATTCTATCTAAAAAGAACTATAAGAATTGAGAAATTGCATGCTTTGGAGATACTGGAGAAAATTGATTTCTTACTTGCTAAGGCAAAGTGCACATTTTTGCCGAAAACACCCATCACCTTAGCAGCAGAGTGGTAGCAAATGCTTTACTTAGACTCTGAGCACTTTAGCATCTATCTGCTCTAGACAGCAAAGTTTTCAGGAATTTCCTAGGTCCTTGCCAATTCACTTTTCTATTTTAACCAGGTATTTCTACTCTTCTCCGTGTGTGGATTCAAAATTCTTAACTCTTCAATAGTAGGTCTTGGAAATTGTAGGAAAGAAATAGTCTCTTATTTAGAAGGCTTTTGTGTTAACATACAGCTCCTTTCAAATTTTGAGATGTTTTGACTTTTGGGTGATTCCTTGCCCATGCTTTGATGCAAATCTGAACACAGTAACTGGTCATTTTTCTTCTCTGGCTAGTCTGTGGGATTATTGATTGCTGTGATCAGCCTTTGACATATTGAATTCTTATAATAGTGGCTTCTTGATGCTACTTTCTTCACAATTTTGGAAAAATAAAGTTAAATAAAATTAGAGATTCTTTTTTGTTTCTTCAGCAGGCACCTATACATTCTGCAGTCCCTACCAAGGCTCAGCCAGGTTTCCCATTCGTTGTGAGAAAGGCTTTGGCAATACCCTATATCTACTCTGCATTAGTACTTCTCAAATTTTTGTAGTGAGGAATGAGTTAGGAATCAGGAATCAATCACAGATTCATTCTTTTTTGAAATACCCTGTAAAACAGGACAAGTCTAGTAATCACATGTTGGATGTTGTGACTGTGTTAGGTTGGCATATATATATATATATATATATATATATATATATGGATTACATTGCTGTCAATTTTATTCTTATCTCATTTTGGAGAAGAGACATTTTTATGGCTACTCAAGTCCTTCATCCAAAATTTGGGTCACAATGCATGTAGAACACATACCAATATTTTGAAGTTCCAGAGCAATCTTGAAAGTAATTTATTACAAGTGTAAAAATAATAAATTACATCTAAGATCCCTCAAAGCTATAAAGATTGACAGTATGATTAAATGACATTCTTCAGCCATTTCATTCCTCTCTATAATCCTAATTCCCAGTATCTTTAACTAAAGTAAAATTATAATTACATCTTCCACTATTTACTGTGAGCTTACTATGCATCAGGGGCCAGGATAAGTGATTTGGAGACATTATTGCATTTAATTCTCACATTGACCTTATGAGGGGAGTAATTTTATAGATAAGGACTTGAGGTGCAGAGAGCTTAATTATCTTTTCAAAGTCACATACCTACACCACGACTAATAAAACTAACGAAACATCTGCAATCCAGAAAATAAAAATTAATTAGATTACAGCCTTGTCTGTTTCCCAGCCCAGATAATTTAGTCTGGTTACTGTACTGAATTTCATAATTCCCAAGTCTCCAGTAACAAGATATTATAATCCAAGCTCCAAGCTCCAGGTCATCATACTATGGCCTTCTGCATACTGATTATAGAAGATAGGCTGTGATCAACTCCACAACACAACCTAATGCACAGGACTGTAGAAGATGCAAGGGCCACTTGTGCACATATCAATCATAAACTATCATGGAACAAGTAACAAAACAAAGTAAGATTAATATCCCTTAGATCTATTCAATTTCCCTTAGGTCAACAGAATGAGATTATGAAGTATTTTGGGTAGTCTTCAATTTTCACCGTATATTCTCATCTTGCTTAGCAAAATGTGCTGAATACATTTTCTCCTTCGAGTATTTATTAAAAAGTGAGACCTTTAATTTAGTGAACTTCCTGTTGCAGGAAATATTCAATATTGTCTGAGTGAGACTTTGATTTTTGTTCTGATTCACATACCTCTAATTACAGAGTAAAACTCAGCAGTAGCTAGGACCCCTATGGTAAATAACAAAATTTTAGCAGTAAAATGGAAATCATAAAGACATTTCACTCCTCAAATTCTGTCAGGGAATACTGAGAAGACATTCACTACTAATAAAAATGCACGTATTTGCCAAGATTGATAATATATTGTCTGCATTATCACAGAAACAGAATCACAAAGTTTTATAACTAGGTAGCACTGTACACAGTCTCCTGTAGACATTTCATAGAGACAAAGCATTTAAAAGGAGCATTGTGGTCAGGTAATTCTAAAAGTTACTTCTGTGTATGTTTAGGGTACCACAGGGAAATTTCAAACTTAAAATTCGTCTAGTCAACTATGTGCATTGTATATGCTTTACAGGTAGATGATATCCTGTGTTTATGACAGTTATTGACAGATTCACAGCTCACATACAAAAATAAGTGGTAGGGGCTGTGCCAACAAATGCCATCGATCTGTGAGACACAGATGCAAAGACAAAGCATTTCATGCAGACGTGCAGTGCACAGTTGTCAATCTTGGAAAAATAGTATTTTACTACTTCCTTCTGGTATATGGGACTAATTAGAGGGTGACGATGTGTGATGTGTATGCAATGGCCACTAATGCTCACCAAAACCCAGTTGCTAGAATGTGGAATAGGAATAGAGGTAGATATCATCAAGTGTGTAATTGTATATGATTGTTTTATTATGCTCATTAATGTATATGCTTCCTTTTCCTCTGTCTTTGTGCCAAGCCTCTCCTCCTTCTTCTCTTCTTTGCCAACATCTTCTTTTTTAGTATGCTTGGCATCCATTCTGCTGTGGTTCATCACAGTTACAGTTAGATTTTCAATTACGTCTCACAAAAATGCAAATCATCTCAAAGAAGTCTTTAACATAATATGTTTGCATATACACATACATATGTAGTACACTCTGATACACAGATTGTGTCAGGTTTATGTACTCTTGAACTACTGTACGGATGAACTGCAGTACTGTTGAAAAGGCCTGTGATCCCATGTGGTTATTTAAAAATATATCCATAGATTATAATTCTCTTCAAAAGGTGAATTGTGATTCCCCCTGTAAAAAATGTATGTTATCTTTTGTAACTCACTCTTAAGGAATAGAATGTGACAGAAGAGTGAATTGTGATGTCTAAGATTAGGACATAAATACACCATGTCTTCTTCCTCACTCTTTTGGAAAATTTGCCAGGTGCCTTGTTATGAGGATATTCAAACAGTCCCATGGAAAGGTCCAGTAATAAAGAACCCTATAGCAAAGTACAGAGCAAGGAACTGGAGCCTCAAACTAGCAGCCATATGGGTTAGCTATCTTGGGAGCAAATCCTTTTGCACCAGTCAAACCTTCAAATGATAGCAGCCCTGGCCAATCACTCGACTAAAATCTCATAAAAGACCCTGAGCCAGACCCACTTAGCTAGGCAATTCTTGGATGCTTGACCCTAAATAACTGAGGAAATAAATTTGTTTTAAGCTGCTATGTTCTGGGTTAATTTTTCATGCAGCAATTGATAACTGATATCCCCATGCCACCTTACATAATTTAATTGGAGAGTTACTAAGTCTATTCCATCCAGGTTGGCTAAGCCATTACTATGAATTTGAATAAACAGAAAGGAGAGATGCACTGTGATGGCAAGTACCACTTGACACTAAAAATCACTCAAACACATGCGATAGGTTCTGCCTGCAGTGGCAATTTATTTTGTAAATCACTGTACATTCAGCAGAGTTCAAGGCATAAATATAAATGCTAGGAAACTCTTTAATTTAGTTACTGAGTCTTGAACACCTGTATGTATCAATATGTATTACTGATACTGGTGATACAACGATACCGAAACAAACATAATTGATCTCCTGCCTAGGATTGTTTAATTAAGAGATGTGTAAATCTAGGCACAGTATTTCTGTTTGGGATTATTTGTAAAAAAAATACACTTACTATTAAATGTACAATAGCTCCTTAAATTGAAAAATGGAAAGATCATTCTCTCTCTCCTTTTTTTTTCTCCCTGTGTGTGTGTGTGTGTGTAAATAATTATGTGTGTTCAGGAGTTGTCTATTCATTTTGTCATTTCCTGTTTCTAGTGGATGTGATGTTGGAATTGCTATAATGAAGAATCAAAAATGATAAAGCAGAATATTTAAGGCACTAAGAGTCAGATCTCTCAGCTGTTCTCCAATCTGGCCTGTGACTAGTCATGTGTCTTTGGGTGAGTCTCAAGTGTTTCTGAAAGTTCTTTATGCAGTAAGGCTGTGCCCCCTTTTCTTTGCCCTACAATTGTTACTTCTGAGTAGGAAAGGGTGCTATTACACATAATTCCCACTAGTGTTCTGATTTCGCAGCTGTGTGTTTGTTGCAGTAAAGTAAAGGTGCAGTTAATCATAAGTCTACGTGTTTTAAATAACCTGTTTCAATTGCTTCCTGTGCCCATACTCTTTCCATCTTCTTTGTTTCTATTGATGTGTGCAGTTGTTCCTCTCCTCTTCCTTTCTCCTCACCCAATAGGGTGGAAAAGTTAACTGATTTGTACAGATATGCAATCCTCAGTGACCTTACCCAACATTAAAAGAAAAGTGTTGACATTAATCATAAATTGGATTTCTGACCTTTAGTTTTTCTTCTTTAAAATAGTCATGTTTCCATGAGTCAATCAATTGCTACAGAAATGAAATATGCATTGTGAACTGCTTTTATTCATAGCATTGTGCCATGATCTTATGAAAAATCTTATTTGTAGTTGCATAACTCTTTATCTGTAAAATGTAATAGTGCTACTGGTGTCCATCATTTTCAAGTCTATGCTAAATTTGAATATTACTCTTTACTATTAAACTTACACATTTTTGCATAACTGCCATCATGGAACGGAAAAAGTATTTAGCATGCTTTTATTATATGGCCTGATAACGTATTTTCCTTATTTTCTATGTAATCTTAACTATGTTTTTATTAGTTGAATAAAATTTGCGTAGCTTGCATTTAGTAGATGACAACTTTGAATGTAGTGATCCAATTCTCAAAAATTAACAATCAAGGGCTAAAATATAAGGAGGCATAATAGGTTGCAAAAAAGAAACTGTGAAATTTATAAGCAGAAAAACAAAACAATCAGGGTCATATGCTTTCTCTCTAAGAAAAACCGAGTCTGGAGAGAAACCTACAATGCAGATAATTGTATGCATGGTAGTTTAGAAAGGGAATAACCGAGGCCAGGCTGAGGTTATTTTTCTGTTCTATCAGGCAGATAGAGACTAAGGGAGTAGTCTGTGAACAATGGGTAGAAACCAGCAGGTTTGTAAATTATACCTGGATGCCTCTCAAGCCCGCCTCTGACAGGAAATGACAAATGCTCATCACTGAGTTACTTTTTACTGTGGAAAATCACTCATTTGCTTGACATGGCTCTCCCACCAAAGGGGCCTTCTGTTGTTATTCCTTTACAATTTAAAAATTTATAGTGAAATTAAATTCTATTACTTATTGTGGCTGTGTACTACCTTAAGCTACCATTAATCACAAAGGCAGAGAATACAAAGGAATGATTTCAATGCTGTGTCTTTCGGGAACTGAAAAGAAGTTGGAAATCAAATACACAACTGGAAAGAACAGGGACTAGATAATGGCAAGAATAGAAGAACCGCCTATTTTGAGACCTTTTATGTTAACAGTGGTAATAAATTACCCTGTAATTCAGAGCATATGTATTGCATTTGTAATATGTTATTTTGGGAAAGAAAGCCAAAACTTCCTTACGTCATGCTGTGTTATTTCTACATCTGGTACTATTGTTGGCAAATGCTGTTTGAAAAAATTTAATAAGACAAGGAAAATGCTCCAGTTGGCCTCATTACTAAGAAGTGATGTTTTCATTTGGACTTTTCACATAGTCTCCTGATCTCACTTGATTACATTGATATGAAGAAATGCTTGGCTTGGAAGACCCCTTCGTTTATATGGACCTGGAGTCCACCCATTGCTTTTTCTGGGTTACATGCGTTGTCAGTGGCACTTTTAAAACATATCCACAGATTCCTTTACACTATTCCCATCATCAGGAGGTATCTGTATCAGCTCCCCCTTTAAAATGGACAAGTTTTTAATGTTTTTGAGCAAAAGAGAATGGCAGATTTGGCATAGCATCATGTGACTTCTTAGTCTAAGTCACACAAAGGCACTGCAGGTTCTGCATTTTTTGCTTGAATACTCAGTCTTGAAAAATATTAGCTGCCATGCAAGGAGTTTGACTGCATTTTTCTGTTGACATCCTGTGAGGAAGTCTAAATCAATTAACACTGAGAGACTACATGGAAATAACACAGGTAAAGACTCTAGAACTCCTGGAGGAGAGAGTTTTGCCCATCCCCAGCTGCTCTATCATTTCATATTTCTTATTCTATTATTGAATTGCAACTGAATGAGAGTACCACATTTTCACCGCCTTGTTGAGCTCTTTCTGAATTCCTGAAGATAACAAAATAAAATGACATTGCTTTTTAAGCTAGTTGGTGTGGGGCAATTTGCTATTCAGCAATAGATAGTCAAACACTTTCTGAACCTACGTGAAATGAAGACGTTTCCTATATGGCAGGATAGGCGAGGACTGCACTTATATGTACATGGTTCTACCCCAAGCAGTTCCTCAGTAAATTGGAGCACTAGAAAATTTTTAAACTATACAAAAGTTTCATAAATAGAGGAAAACATCCAGTCAAAATTCCATCCTTCTAGTGGAACGGGTGTGAAATTATCCACAACACTTGAATTGTCTAAATCAACTTTGATTTGTTTAAATCAAATGAAATCTGTCTCCAAACATAAATAATTGGATTTGAAGAGTAGTCCAGTCTCACTCAGTCTCTGCTTTCTCCCTGCTTTGGGTAATCCCAGCACCACAGATAGAGTGCATTGTTCTGAAAAGTTTCCCTTCTCAGTCAGAAAAGGTCCTGAACCTCATCTCCTTGCTGCTGGTTACTGTATCTCTTCCTGTGCCTGCCCAACTCTGCCTAATGGAGCCGCCATGGTGGGGTTGTACAACTCTCACTTCTATTTTTTTCCATTCTTCATGCTTCCTTCTTCTCCAAGGTGGCTGCCTTGTGATAAGGTCCTTTGTAGAACCCACAATCTTGATCTTCTTCTTCACAGTGCTGCTAATTTATTTTTTATACTCAATATAACAAATATTCATGCCATTCTTTACTTCCATGGTATCTTCTGAGGACGCATCTGGAAGGTCCATGACTAACTCTAAGTTTAGGCCTTAGCAGCCAGAAAAGTGAAAAAGCCCCTTTTTAATAGAAACAAATCTAGTATAATACCATTCTGTATAATTTCACTTGATAGTTAATAATCATTTTATATTTTAACATTGATTTTTATAATTAAAATTTATTCCACTATTGCACTAAGTAATTTTTAAGATTTATTATTTTTTATGTCTTGGCATAGAACTATGAAATCTTGACTATTTTGTAGAACTTTTTTAAAATTTTGTTGAAAAAAGCAAATAGAAAATATTATTGTGTTTTTTTCGTTTAGATCCAATTACACAGCATTCAATAATAGCTACCATTCTTAATTCTGTATGCTAACATGTATATTTATATATAAATACATTTTATGTATATATGTATATATATAACTTGTGTTCATGTGCATATGCAAATCCAATATTTTGTATGTTACTGACACTATACTAAAAACAATGTATGACATCAAAATAATCATAACTTTTTCAGTAATTTGACAATAGAAATAATTGCTATATTTTATTCATCAGTTGTCCAGTTCCCGGTCAAAATATTTTGGATTTTAAGTGTTATGCAACAGTTTTACCACTAAATAGCTATTAACAATGGCTTAAACAATCTTCTGAAGATGTGATTAATAAATTCATCATTAATAAATAATAGAATGGCATTGAAAACTCAAATATTAAGTGTATCACTTCCCAAAGCAATCTAAAATGTTAAGAACCAGTTATGATTTGTCCATTGTTAGACAATTTACTCTTCTCTGTGTCAGTCTCAGGGGAAAACTGTGGAAGCAATTGCTATTTACGTTCTTATTCTGACTGATATATATTTATTCAGTGTGATTTCATGCAAAATGAAGGTATCATAAAAAGGATGCTTCTGCTCTAAGAGTCCCTTTTGAAATCAAGCATTCATAGAAAATATCATTTTTAGACTTAACGAAAAGATGTCTTGTTTTCAAGTTCCACATTATGTAAAAATCACTTACTCAGAGTTATAGAATTTATGGGAATGCTGCCTTAAAATTCCACCCTGACAAGAACTGCCTGAAAAAAAAAATTTGTCTGCTATTCACATAGCCAGTCTCAGACTTGTGCAACTTTACCATGTGTATCTTCACCATGGCTCTGAGGTACTGGTTTCTAGTTACAACAAAAGAGGAAAGGAATGATGAGACCTGATAACACACACTTCTGCTAATTCATTATGTTTAAATATGATACTGTGCTGTGCATCTGTCTCTTATTGATAAGTTATTTGGTCCCATATAGTCAGTTGAGTTCTGGCATTCTTTGACTTTCTGATTTTTGTAACAATATCTGTGATTACTTCTTGTCTGTTCCACTGGGCAATACTCACATCTCTCACTCATGTAAGCAATGGACATAGGAGTGACTCTGGCTGCTCTGTTGAATCAGGAAAGCATAGAGATAATATAGTATAACTTTCATTTTACCAAAAGACAAAAAAACAACTTACTTGAAGGCAAATGGCTAGCTGATGGGCAAGCCAGAGGTGCTAGCACTTCAGTTAGAAACACTCTCACCATTTCGATATGTCATAAATGGGGGAGGGATTATCATTATCAGGAGCTGCTACTCCTGTGGGTACTATTTTAGACTTTCAGTAACACTTTTATTACCTTATCTCACCCTTCCAGCATGCCAGATTTGAGCTACTACTGATTTTTCATCTCATAGGCTGGACTCTGCATTTCCAGATGAAGTGCGACTGTGTACTTCAGCAGCACTTGGTCTGCACCTACTGAGATGTCATACAAACTACTGTTCTTATCACTGATCAGCGGTCACTTCCTGTTCACTGCATCGACCTCCTGGATTGCTTTTATTCATCTCTAACCACTGACCTCTTTTCTTCTTAATTGTCTCACCTCAGTTTTGACTATTAACTTCAAGTTATTGCCACCTTGTAATCTTTCTGTTTACATGTTATGATAATAGATTATTCAGATCCTAGTATCCAAAATACGAATCAATGGTTTTCAACTCATCAAGGTGATGGTCTTGTTTATGCTTATTTTTAATAGGGTAATTGGACTTGCTTTCATCAGTACATCTTTCTAATTTCTTTAATTTTCATCATGATAAGCCATATTTTCCCCTTTGGTACCTTCATTTATTTACGTTATAATATAGAGTCAAACCTTTGCCGTTCTTTTTAAACGTTAGACTAATACAGTACACCATTTTAGATTTTCTTCTTTGTTTAATATATGTACCTTCATTATTCATGTTAATTGAAAAGTGTAGTGCTATGTTCTGATCACTCTTATTTATTATTTGCTTTATACTAATATATATTAAGATTGGATATACAAATGAACAATGGTCAGAGTATAAATAAAACTAGAACTCTGACTCACAACCTGCAACAGTCAGCCAAGGAAGCCAACCTACTATCTTTTGCAACCACTCTAGGAGGTCAAACAATACCCTCTGTAGCTAAGTATAATCAAAATAGCTTGCTTCCAGCAGGAAATATGACAGAGAATTTCCTTTCTGTATTTCTAATGGTCTATTTCCAAAAGTGTTTTGATTAATTTTTCCTTGGTAAAAAGGATGCAAAATGTAACTCCTAAGAAGAAAATATCAGACTATTATAACTATATTAATTTTGTATTCTTACACATTATAAAGACCATGTGATTCCATTTTAAACAATTGGCTCAAAATGACCAGAACTTGATTAATAACTGATGTCTTTCCTATTTTTTTACAGCTGCTTCCAACTTGGGACCAACTGGAGAAAGCAAAATACTCACTCTTAATCGCATATGCTTTCCCACTTACTAGTTAGATCACCTCCAACATTCCCATGCCAACAGCCTCCAATAAGGGAATACCAAAAGTTTTCTGTTTTTTATACTACAAAACATTCCCAAACCTCAGTCTGCCTAACTCTCTGTAAAATGCAAGTGTTGATAACTCTTTCTCTTGCTATTGTAAACTCCAAAAAAAAAAAAAAAAAAAAAAAGGCTTTGGTTCTTCTCACTTGGGGAGTTTTCATCTATTTCCACAGTTAAAGACATATTGTGACAAATTTTAAGACAAGAAAAGGGTAAGGATAGTCTTTCTCTGATAGATCCAAGATGATGCTTCTTGGAGATGCCTTGAAAACCCAGGAAGCTCCCTTTGACTGGAATCACCACCATGGGTAGCAGGCATGAATTGGTTACATAAGAATTGGTTGATACATAGGTTTCCTTAGTCACAGCTGATGTCTTACAATCTCTTTGAGCCTAATTTGCCTGATCTGAAAAGAGGAAGATAAAGAGATCTATCTCATGAGTCAGTTGATCATAATCAATAAAGAAATGAATATAAATTAACTACTGTGGTGTTTCTAAATGCTGCTTTCTTTTATCCTTTAAGAGCATCTAACATTCATCATCAAAGAAAAATTGTGGTGGACTATCATTTCCCCAGAGTACGATTTTCTGGTTGAGGATGAGGTAGGTATATTTATTATTGCTCTCCTTTATTCTTAATGTATTAGATAATTAATTTAATTTGATTTCAGTGAATGCTTATTAATTACAAGATTCTTGTTTAGATACTGGGGACATGGAAAAAGACAAGCATGGATCCTGCCATCTTACAATGCAAATTTAGGAAAATAAGTGATTCACACAAAGTGATATGAACAGAAAGAAGGGGTAATTCAAGAAGTTATAAGACTCTTTAGAACCAATGTTTAGTTCAAAATTGCACACTGAAAGCATATGTGCAAATATGATTGAAAGAACCCTGTTATAGCTGGAAAATAAAAAAAGTCGTTAGCACACAAAGAGGAATTGAATAATTACTGAACAACAGAAAATAGATGGGATGAAAGTGGTAGAATTATCAAAGAAAACAAGCCAAAGAGAACACACACTAATAGATGTTGAACACCATGTACAAGGTATTTTACATGTATTGACGCTTAATCCTTAATGAAGTAGGTATCATTTTTTAACTTAATCATTAAAATAAGTCAACAATTTCATGATAATGTGTCTGAAGTCACACAGCAGAAGTGGAGAAACTGTGCAATTTAACGAAGTAGCGTGGCTCCACAGCCGGTGCTCTTAACCACTGCATTTTCCTGGCTCCTGGGTAAATGAAAGCAAAAATGTAAACAATTATCCCTCATGGAAAGTGCAGATTTCACAGCCTACAAATAAAAGGAGAAGGAGTTTCTTTCAAGGTTTCTGCTTTGGCAATTCAATAGGTGATTGTGCCAGTTAATAAGATAAAATCTCTGGAAGACATATGTCAATTTTTGAGGAGTATTTTGGTTTCTTGGTTTTGTTTTTGTTTTTAACCAGGAAGAGACTCTAGGATGTTTTAGCCAATGTCTACAAAATTGAAATAATAATAATAATTTAATAATATATAGTTTTTATTATAGCAAATATATAATCTTTGAGAAAATTCTACTAATTATTGCTGTCACATTATTTATAATATGGAAAAGCTTAGTGGAGGGTATTTAAGAAAGTCACTATACCTAGAATAGTTTATAATAAAAGAAGATACAGGTTTAAAAGTATTACTTATTTTACTGATACGTTTAGTGAATAATCTAAATGTTGTTTCTTCTGTAAATTATGTTAGATTCTATTGTATTACCTTTGTGATATACATAGTGTCTGCAATACAGTAATTGCTCAATAGAACACCTAAACAATAAATACATGTATCATAATATATATTTATTTAAAGAATACATAGGTAGAGACCAGATTTTTTAGATTCTATTGTGTGTATTCTCTCTTTCTCTTTCTTGAAACAGGAGATGAAATACAGCACTGGTTAAAAAAAAAAACAAACAAACAATGGTTGAACTAGTTTACACTGCCACCAACAGTGTAAAAGTGTTCCTATTTTTCCACATCCTCTCCAGCATCTGTTGTCTCTAGATTTTTTAATGATCAATCACCATTCTAATTGGTGTGAGGTGGTATCCCAACGTGGTTTTGATTTGCATTTCTCTAATAATCAGTAATGAGGAGCATTTTCTCATATGTTTGTTGGCCACGTATGTGTCTTCTTTTGTAAAGTGTCTGTTCATATCCTGCTCCCGCTTTTGGATGGGTTTATTTTTTTTCTTGTAAATCTGTTTTAGTTCTTTGTAGATTCTGGATATTAGCCCTTTGTCAGTTGGGTAGATTGCAAAAAGCGCTTCCTCAAGGACCTAGAAATAGAAATCTCATTTGACTCAGCAATCCCGTTATTGGGTATATACCCAAAGAATTATAAATCATTCTATTATAAGGAGACATGCACACATATGTTCATAGAGGCACTATTTACAATAGCAAAGGCCTGGAACCAACCCAAATGCCCATCGACGATAGACTGGACAAGGAAAATTTGGCACATATATACCATGGAATACTATGCAGCCGTAAGAAACGATGAGTTCATATCCTTTGTAGGGACATGGATGAATCTGGAAACCCTCATTCTGAGCAAACTGACACAAGAACAGAAAATCAAACACTATATGTTCTCACTCATGGGCAGGTGTTGAACAATGAGAACACATGGACACAGGGAGGGAAGCATCACACCCTGGGGTCTGTTGAAGGAGGCCAAGGGAGGGACAGCAGGGTGTGGTGGGAAGGTAGGGGAGGGATAACATGGGAAGAAATACCAGATGTGGCTGATGGGAGGATGGAGGCAGCAAACCACATGGCCATGTGTATACCTATGCAACAATCCTGCATGATCTACACACATACCCCAGAACCTAAAGTACAATTAAAACAACAACAGAAAACAACAACAAAAAGCGCCTCTAGTATCACTAAATGAACCATGCTTCTAAATTATTAGAGAAATATGCACTGTTTAACCTTTATTCAAGTTACTGAAATTTCAGAGTAATACATTTTTAAAAATACTGACTAACTTTTGAAGAATTCAAAGATTTGGGGCTTTGACATCTGTACGTGTATATGTGTGTCTGTCTATATGTGTGTGTATATATATGTGTGACAGACACATACACAAACACATACTCAAACTTACATCCTCTTGACATTTTCAAGTGTCATTTTGATACATTAAATGCTATTATACAATAAGGAGAAATCTGCTCCCCCAACCCCCGCCCCAGGAAATGTACTTCAGGGAGCCTGAATAACATTTTGGCTGAAAATACTCAAGATGAGCGAAGTATAATGAAAATAGCTTGAATCTAGCAGGAAGTATGACAGAGAATTCCTTTGCTGTGTTTCCAATGCTCTATTTTATTTAAAATTGACTCTATTTTTTTCCTTGACAGAGAGGATGGAAAACATACCTCCTAAGAAGAAAATATTCAGACTGTTATAACTATATTAATTTTGTTTTCTTATACATTGTGAAGACCATGTGATTCAATTTTAAGCAACCTGAAGGAAAAAAAAAAAAACAGGTTGTATTAAGATTTTCCGTTTCTTGAGCATTGCATTTATATGGTTTGAACTTTTTGAAACATTATGTAAGTAATGATTCAAATCATATCCCTTCCCCTGCCCTGCCAGGTTTTAGAATATCATAAGTTGATTCTAAATTATTAAGACATTTAAGAAGTCTTTTTTCTTTCCATAAATTTTCACAGGTAATATAATTTTTCCCTGATCCAGATAAAAAGCAAATCAAAGACTTATTGTTTTTATATGATCTTTAACCAATATCATTAATTGAGTGATGATGAAAATATTATATTCACTATTTATGGTCATAGAATGAAGTTGTTATGCAAGAAAATAACAAATAAGAGTCTTATCACTCAGGCTTTATCACAAAGACTGCCAGTCTGAAGTCTTTGTCCCCCACTTATGATAGCTCATTACCTGATGTTGTTCCCAGTGTAGGTAGAAGTAATTTTTTTTTTGAAAGAAAGAAAAAGAGAGGAAAGAAAGTGAGAGTGAAAGAAAGAAAAAAAAGAATGTGCGAGAGAGAGAAAGAGGAAGAGAAAGAGGAAGAGAGACATGTACACATTCTAATGCTAAAATCAATTACATACAAAAACAAATGCATACAATTCACGTTTTGAAAACAGTATGAAAAACATTGTACAAACTTAAAAAAGTCAAAGTTATAAATTAATAAATGCCTTTCTGAACATATCAAGCAATCAAATACACAATAAAAGATATTTTCAAAAGAAGCAATTATATCAAAATTAAG